>JBCAUA010032603.1:0-26336 GCA_038406235.1 Peronia verruculata | reverse complement strand
AGATAGATAGATAGATAGATAGATAGATAGATAGATAGATAGATAGATAGATAGATAGATAGATAGATAGATAAGAAGGTAGGTAGGAAGGTAGGTAGGTAAATGTGAGTAAATAAAGAACTATTATTAAAAAAGGAAGGACAAACAAACAAAGTGAATGTACAAATAATTTTCTTTATACGTCTTAGCGAAATTATTGCACCTTAGCAGAAAACTCATAGAGCTATAGCGAAAATGCTAAACATTCTGTCAAGTGTGATTATGAGCAAAAGAATTGGAACTGCGGGACAGTCAATCTTGTCGATGGACGTAGGATTTTTAATATAGGTAGATTTTGTAAATAAGTATGTAATTATGTATATTTTATACGAACGTAAACCTCTTTTGTCACATAATTATACACTAACTGCACCATAATTCTTTCAAAATGATATTTTATAATTTAATTGATAGGAACAACTTCATTTCCTTTGATTATTTCGTGGTCAATGATCAAGTCCATAATTCTGTAAAATGGACACTATCTTGGACCTTAAATATTTGATCCCAAATTCATTACACAGAAATCTTTGTCCGTTGCATTATTTCATGGCCTTGTTTTCCTCTTTTAGCTGTATCGTTGTCTATCTTTCATTATATAAACTTCCATCGACAAAATATAGTGTGTGCATTCATTTAAGAATTTCTCTTACGCTGTCTTAACCACAATGATTTTTTACATACTTGAAGCCAAAGACCAGTGCTACCACTGACGGACAAGAAGATGTTGCAGCGTTCAAGTACAGTGTACAGAAGTTTGGAATTAAAATCTCTCTGGCTATAGTTCTGACAGTGATTGACAAAATTCAATGGCCTTGCTCAAACTGCACTTCAAGGAACAGTAGAAAGAAAGCAAAAAAGATGTGAGCAGAGGAAATACGGATTCACAACATTCAGGAATGGACAAAGATATACATTTGTGGGGATCCTAGTCTTGATCTACATTGCCACGATGAAGAAGACTGGTGTACAAGTTATCAGGAGGCGCTCCAGTGATCAGAGATGGAGCTCAGGGTTAAGAAGAAGAAAAAGAAGAAGAGGAAGAAGAAAAAGAAGAAGAAGAAGAGGAAGAAGAAGAAGAAGAAGAAGAAGAAGAAGAAGAAATCATAGAAAAAGTTATAGGCTGGAGTTATTTTGAAAATTTTGTCAAGAAAAATCAGCATCCAACATACTACGGCCAACCCTATATTTGAGACACGACACGATGAAATCAGGCGCTGGTCAAACTCAGCCGACCGGAGAAATCACGTGTTTTTCAACAGTGAACGAATTTTAAGGCAATTGTCTTTTTCTTCGCCAAACCCTTCTAAATCAATCTAAAAATGCATTTTAGCGTTCAATTTACTGAAATAGGCCGAATAAAAGCCCAAAAATTGTAATTTGGTGGCATGGCCTAACAAGGATTAATAAGGGTTTACAAAAGTGATCGGCCATTTTCTGGATAAATTAGCTGCAGCAGCAGGTCACCCCCATCATCTATATTTGCCAATATCTCAACCTCTATTTATGATAGAACATATAATTTTTCACTCACAGAATAGAACGGGAAATGAGTAATCTTTACAAAGTGACACCAATAACTCCATATGCTCGACATTTGACGAGAGCCTGATTTCATCGTGTCGCCTCTCATTCTCTGGCCACGAAAGGTAACGAGTGAACACACGTGTAAAGCCACATGAAAGAATAAACAGAGCAAAAAAAAAAAAAAAACTATCCAGACGATTTAATTGATAGACAGAAATGAGGCATGAATGCATGTTTCAAAGACTTAATCCACCGTTAACTCTTGCCATGTCCTCAATGGTGCAATATTCAGAACGACCAGCAAAGCTTCCCACATCCTGCTATGGCGACATCACCCACTCTGATAGATTTTTAGTTCAGAAACGATCTCTCGTTAACAAACTCAGTGTTCCATTCCCTCCTTCCTGTCTGTGACAACAATCGCGTGAGTAGCAAATACATTTCCCAGCTCAGTTTCCGCAGTAAACCGGGATTGACCTTGTGCTTCAACAAGGGGTAGGGAAATACTTTCAAATACATTTTGAACCACTCTTGTGACTAAGAGCACGAAGAGAAATTAAACTTGAAACTAAAACCTCAGATTTGCTAACGTTGCAAACAGCTCTTCTGTCGACCACTTAGCGGTAAATAAGCGCTTGTATTCTCATAGAAAACTGAAATTCTTTGATACTTACAAGACTATGAGGAATGAGTTTTGTAGATCCACCAGACAGAGTATTATACGTTTAGTTCATTATTACAATTTGGGTGGGAACGTACATAATTTACAAATAAAGAGATAGATTGATTAGTTGTATTGAGAAAATAGACAAAATCGCTAAAGAAATCATGGTTTTTGACGCCCTGTACCAGGCGGAGTGTCTATCATTACATAATCTAATTATGAATGATTTCTTACTCCAAGTGTATGCTCAACTGAAGTAATCTGAAAGAAGTGGACGTTTGTTGTAAACCTGCCAAATAACCAGAATGGTGGAGAAATTCATTTCTGCCATCATTAATTTACCTAACAAATTGCTGCAGCTTTTTGCACATCTCCTTTGCCCTGAAGCTTGTGATGGCATTTCAGAGGATTTGTGTGTGTGTGTGTGTGATATATTATTTCACATCATCTATGAATTGAAAATCCACCTCAGAACAAAATTAATAGTTTTATTCGTTACGTTTCCTCACTGGTGATCAGAGGTATCTGTTTCAACTTCTTGAGGAAACCTGACGTTTTATCCTAGGGAAAGACAACTGACACACATTTCCTCATTTTGCCCCCCCCTCCCCCCCCCAAAAAAAATAGATTGTAGGTTTATAGTGAATATTAGTTTTAGATTGATAAAGACGAACGCCTGACAGACAGACTGTGTATGCTTTCCTGGACAAGTTGAGATCATACGCGAGTGTCTAAGCCCTTTATAATTTATAACTAACCCTGCTGATCCAAATGAGACATTAACACTATGTCCCAGCTCCCTAGACAAGCATTCAAAGCAGCCCCCTGTTAGGTGCTCAAACCCATATCAACGTAACAATACCATCCACTGTTTACAGTCGAATCTAGAAAGGTTAACTTTAGGAATTTTTCTCAGTTCGAACTTCGAGTCCGACGGTCCAGCCACTTGACCACTGGACATTACAATCGCAATGCTTGAGATGATTTTCACAACGCTACCAGTGACGAAGATGACTATGGCTGTTACAGAAACAGATTTCAATTTCACTTTACCAGTTTAAAACAAAGATTAATAATTTAGCACTGCATCTCCGTACAGTTGCACTATAATTGCGCGTGTCACCTTTACAGCCTAACTTCGTACTCGCTGCAGCTCCAACCGTGACTTGATGAGAATGATATTTGATGTGATTCAATATTAACAGAAGGCTCCGAACTGAACAACTGGCTGGGTAGGAATTTGTACGTGAAACTACACAGCAGAAAAGTCAAATAGTGACGTACTCATTGGCCCTATCTTTAACCATCTACAAGCGGCACTTGCACGTGTGTAAAGTTTTGATAAGCTTCAGAGCGATGAAAAGTAAAGAAATCTTCATGGGATATAGCTGCAGATTCTAGGTAATGATCTATGCGCAGCTAGAAGAGCTTATTTCATTGTAAATCCAGTACTGATTACAGTTTATAACTTGTATTGCATTGATATGACTTTGTTCTAAGGACTGTGGCGGGCTATAAAGGGTTAAAAGGACAAAGTTATGCAGTGCAAAGTAGGCCACCTCACGGGGAGGGTAAAAGCTGTTGAGAAAACAAGATGCCAGGACATCAAAACCATTCATTTTGAAGCATCAGAGGAGAATAGGCTGTATCTGATATGGCCTTGGACTAAAGACTGCTTGAGTACATAGATATATTTGCTTACACCAAAACTCAGCTGTTGCTTATTAATATCCTGTCAGCTTGCGTAACAAGCATTCATTTCTTATTGATTCCGCTTGAAGGTTGGCAATCGTTACACGATTTGTCTGGGGGTTTTTTGGGGGGGAGGGAGGGGCAGTTGCATAATGTCCAAGTTTTCATTCGACAGCCAATGTATATATATGTAAACACTTTTCGTGCACTTTCGTCCATAGAATAATGTTCTCTTTTTTTTTCCTCCCCCTCCAATAATGACTTCGGTACCAAAATGTGTGGTCCAGACATATAACCAAATACAGCGCCCCTGGTGCCCATCTAGAGGGTTCAGCGAGATGACAGTCAATCAATTCGTTTCTCCTTCGTTGTTCATCTTACGGTTAGACTTATATCAGAATAAGTTTGAGAAAGAGCTTATGTTACTAAAACAGTAGTTTATGAGAATCATAGGGCTATAGATACGCCGCTTTGTGAGAACGTAATTTTCACTTTGTGCCTACAGAGGGTTTCAGGAAAAAAACAAACAAACAATAACATGTAATTGAAGTTTTATATCGGCCCTTTAGAAAGATCGGCGACTGCTTCGTTTTGTTTAGTTCTCGTTTTTACGCACTGGAATAGTGGTTGAAATACAGAGCTGTTTACCGTCATTGATTTTATCTTGCAAAGTTGAACTGTTTTCTTATTTCCCAGCAAAGGCTCTTGTGGGAATCTGAGAAAGCAGAGTCTTTTTAAGTACCTGGCTCTCAGTAATTTTATCCCTGGTGTGGACACTACATCTCAAACGCGCCATTCTTTAACAGTCCGCTGTAGAATACACGTGATGAAAAATGGGCAAACACGAAGACAATTCTTTCAATAAATTTTGTTTTCCCAGTCAGATATTGCTCTTGCTGTAAATCTCTGGATCTGCTGCAACCGGTTGTAATAGATGATTATTTGTTGAGGGCTCATTCGTCTAAGTTCCTTACTATCTGTTATTACTCCCAACAAATCCCCGTGCGTTCTCAACTTTCCGGGAGACATAACAAATCGCCTGCCTGTAGGCGCTCAGATCCTCATCAATCGCACAAGAATATAACGGAAATAATTAGTAGTGAAACACAACTCCACGGTCTCAGAGTCTGAGAAATGTATTTTGCCCTGAGGAAAATCTGTGCATTATAAAACTGAAAGTTGTTGGAACAGGTATTTATGGAACATTATTTGTGCGTTGCGAAGATAGAAACAACTCCATAAGGGATTTTGTTTTTATTTCTCTGTTGTTAAACTGCGAAGACCGAATGCTTTTTGAAATAATTAGTGATCTAACCAGCTGATATAATAACGTGTGTATTGGAAAAATTCAGCAAGCTTAGAGACTGTTCAGTGATTCTGTTGCACTGAGGGACAGTATGGTGCAAAATCGAGGTTTTCCTTATTTTGTTATCTGCATTCTGAAAAGTTTTTTAATGCTAGAGTTGGGCTGCCTATTTCCTCAGTAATCCACAAAACGGGCTAAAACTGATATCAAAATGCCTCCAGAATCTGGTTTCAGATACGCCTTCACACAGGAGATATCTAACGAAAGCTCCATTTTGCTCAAAACTTTAAATAACCTAGAATTACTATCGTTTGAAATGCCACTCCTCAGTTGGAAAATGGAAAAATGCGGGCCTGGTTTTACGTGAAAGATTCATGGAAACAATGAATGATGACACCCCACACAATTAAAAGCATAGAAGAAAAACAATAAAGAGAGATGAAAAAAGAGAGATCCAAATCCAATAGGTCCATTTTACTTTCTTAGAAGACAAGATTTCGAAACAACAGGGCTGCTCCTTCCACACTTCGATCAAGCAATAATAGACAACATGAAAGTCTCGATGCAAACGTCTCAGACCACTTGAACAAAGGACAATATTGATATATTTAATAGAGGATCTTGCAGTTAACAGGCTCAGTCAATATGGAATTATATCCACCCATCCCCCCCCCCCCCCACAAAAACAACATTCAAACTAGCCGGACTATTGTTATAAGAGACGGCTGGAAGGACACGAAGATCGAAAACCGGCATTTTTTTCAGTGACTAACCGTTCCCAAACGACGTCTAGCCTTCTCGGATAAAGGCGAATATATTTCGGAGGGCAGTGTGTACGTTACGCACATTAAAGAAACCTTGGCAGTTCGAAATCGATGGAAGAGTAGACTGAGTGCCGCAGTCAGGGCAAAATTTCCAAATCCCAAATTTCTACCCACAAAATGTCTCAGCAAAAATTAGCAACTTCTAAAAAAGTCGAGATAATCCTACTTTCTAAAGAATGAAAGACTTTAAAAAAAAAATGTTAACCAGAACAATACTTCGGAAACACCAGGTAACTTCCGCTGAAAAGAGAATTTTCAAAAGGGTATGCAATGGAAAACTATAGACTTCTAAACTTTAACTTCTGTTTTTCTTCCTTTGATGATGCCCCTTCATGACCATACTAGTTCTGGGCGCTTTACAATCTATCGTTACTCCGACATAACCAACGCCTCACCATCATAACTCAATGGCCCAGGTTAGCTGTAGCTGATTTGAGGAACGGGCAAATCTCATTTCTATACACACACACATGCACACGCCTGCGTTTATAGATTCCTATATATACATGCATTTGTGTTAAGTCTGTTACCGTTCTGTGGGACAGATTTGATAGTGATTGTTGTTACTAGCAGATCAATGCTAAACAAGTGAGATGACATTGCACTGAGAGCTCGTGATCTTGATGAACAAAGATGACAAAAAAACAGAGATGATGTGAAAGGACTCCTTGTTTGTTTATTTCTTTGTTTTGTTCTTGTTTCCAGTCGTGGCAGTGTTGAAGTTCAACAAACACCCAGTGTGAGGGCCACAGCTGGAATGGATTTTTTTTTTTTTTTGGTAAACATTGGTTGTTATTCTTTCAAATGTAATTGAAAATTTATTTTAATTTCTCCGAGCTGTCCGCCAACATGTTTTCGATATTGCGTGTATAAATTTATGGATGAGAAATAGGATGATGTCGTGGAAGGGAATGGGGGTCGGGTTGTGGACGGGGGGAGGGGAGTAAAATAAGAGAAATAGCATTAGGTTATAACCATAGTCCCCCACTACTGAGCCCTCGCGGGGGCCCGGGGTTTATAAGTAGGTTCTCTGCTCCCACCTGTAAGCAGTGTAAGCCCCGTATTGGTGGGGTTTCTCCCATGGAGTGCCATCCTCGACATTCCAGGGGAGACATTGCTTCTCTCTCTCCTTGCTCCTGTCTTCTGTCCCGCTTTCTTTCCTCTCTTCTTGACGTGTAAACGTATCTTACCATGTCTGACACAACAGAGCCGTAATCGTGCTGACGTGTCGTTAAATCCCAACACAACCCAACACAACACAACACAACGCCCTCACTATTGCGTTTAACCAATGTCATCTATATGAACCTAGATTACCATCAGCCACAAGATATCAACAGTACTATGAGACACAACACTATGAAATCAGGCGCTCGTCAAACTGAGGCGACCGGAGAAATCACATGTTTTTCAGCAGTGAATGAATTTTTTAGGCAATTTTTCTTTCTTCACAGAACTTCTTTATGAATCTAACAGTGAAGTTTAGAGTTAAATTTGCTTAATAAGCTTGAGTAAAGGCCCGAAAATTGTAGTTTAGCGGCATAGGCTAACAAAGGATTTACAAAAGTGATCGACCATTTTCTCACTAAATTCAACAGTAGCAACAGATCACTTAAGGTGGAACTAAAATTTTTGTCGCACACAGTAAGTGAAGTGAATGAGCTTAACATTGATAGCAATGTCCACATGCTTATAATTTTACGAGAGCCTGATTTCATCATGTCGCGTCTCATAATATAAATATCTCTTCCTCGGAATAAAGGCAACGTCTCTATTTCATAAGCTATTCACATTACAGAAACAAAATGATAGAACACTTTCTATGAGTTCTTTTTAAATGTCACCTTCTAAACTTTGTACCAGACCGAGAACAGCAGGCTTAGAGTGGGAAAATATCCTAACAAGACTTTGCTGTACTTACAGTCCTTTCTATTCAATGCCGGTCGGCTTTAGCCAATACCTTAGTGTGACTGCATCAGACCTAATCTACCTTATTTTCAGCCTTTCAGTTCCGTAAAAGGGGGGGGGGGGTATCTCGGCCATGATTCAGACCTAAGGGTCTGTCATAGAATATTTATACTGCAATAAAATGACGTCATAAATCCTGTTCCACAAAGCGACCATTTTGTTATGCAGTTATGGATGTGGTCTTTTGAAATCTCCGGGCGTGACTAGAGTTAAACAAATCGCGAAATCATAGCAGCATCTTTAATCTTGTAGGACTCATAAGAAAACGATTAAAGCTCTTGTAAATAAAGCGCAGTCTTTAGCTTTAGACCCAATGGGATCAGTCGATGCAGCATGGCGGCTACAGGCAAGGGGAAGAGTGGATTTATCAGGAGGGATCAGACATAGTACCGTAGCTTTATGGATTGGTAGATGACTATATTAACTAATTTTCAGTTCATGTTTTGCATTCTGTTCTTTCCCTCAGACCTACTGAGGATTACTACTTCCCTGTCTGGAGGACAATGCCTCCAAATTTAGAATCTCATTTCAAACTGTAATATAATTATATCTAGGAGGAAATGCTGCTAAAGTTTCTTGGCACGATGATGTGTGGATATTACCTGTTACCAACAATATCTATCTCATTTCACCTTATTAGAAGAATAAAAGCAACATCAACAACGCCAGCAACAACAGTAACAATAATGACAATTATTAGCATTAGCAAGAATAACAATACAATCATGAACAACAACAACAACCACAACAACAACAACCACAACAACAACAGCTACAACGACATACAGAGCGACACGACTAACAACAACGACAACACCATCATCATCATCAATCACAAAGGCAACAACTACTATGTCAGTAGGAATTTCAGTACCATCCGCACGACCTTTATTAGATCTATCGTTTCCGAAATTAGAGTTTTATCTCAAGCAACCTAACAGTGCTTAAATACAAGGCCATTCTATATATAAATTGGTATCCCCAAAATCAATAGTTATAGAGGCTGGAAGATGCTGATGGTTCCTGACTGGAATATACTGAAAGCAACCTCTTGAGATTTAGCGCTCGGCTTTTGAGGGCGTCATTATATCGATAGACCTATATTAATCCTATAAAAAGCTATATGGTGCTGACATAAATATGTACCTATAAAGCGATAAGCAGCGATCTTACGAATTGTGACAAAACCTCTTTTTCCTAGAAACAACTCTATATCTCGAGGAAATCACGTTTTAATTTTGCAGTGTTCTTTTTTAACTCACACGGAACAAAATGCAGCTTTTTAGAGAAGGCTTTGATTTAGTAGGTTATCTTTTTAGTAGAGGTGCTTGTATAGTGCTCTATAGTAGAAAGACAGGACAATAATTATAGTGTGAAGCAAAAAAAAAAAAAAAAGGTGTGTTAAACTCCATAAAAGCCAATGAATCAATGAGTGGGGGTGTGATCCATATATAACGTTCATTGAATTAATATAGTTAACCTTCTAAATAAGTGCAGTAAAGCTGGTTTTTTTTTTTTTTTTTGTAAAGTTTATTCATAACCAGAGGGAAAAATGATTTTATGTCTTGGGTTTGTCTTGTTGTTGTTGCTGTTGCTTTTATTCTGAATTATATTGTATTTTGTGAGTTTCCTGTCAGTAAGAAAGGCCTTGTTTGACATTAAACTTAGGCAAAGAAGGGTAGTAGAAAAAAGAAGACGAAAATGAAGAGGAGAAGAAGAAGAAGAAGAAAAGGAAGAAGTGGACGAAGGCACAGAGAAGAAGATTCAATGAAAGGGCTATAAATATTTGAAACTATCAATTACAGACTCTCTGTACAACGAAGAGAAAAACATATCTTGCGGTTATATGCCAATCAGCTCTAATTAAATTTTATTTTTCCGGTTCGTTAGATCTTAAACCTTACAATGCTTATGTAAAGCATTTTCAGTGATTAAGATAATAGCCTAAAGGGGCACAATTATTGTACTCTTTATGTGAGGCAATAATAAACTTCCTTCTTTTTATCGTCAATAGCCTGCAGAAATTATATAAATGTCAAGGATAATGTCAGTGTGTCATACATGTTATCAAATAATCAGTGTTGACATATTAACCTTATACATGCTTTGTTTCTGAAAAGATCATTCTGTTCTTTCATTATGTGTCAAACGTCAGTGATGGCTTGTTACCCTCTGAAGTCCAAAAGCTCCATAAGATTGACGGTGGCGTTAACTTGCACTCGGGACCAACATAAAGTTATGACTAGATCTTTGAATCTTTATTTTCTTCTTTGCTTTTCCTATATTGTTTGTTAATATCAGTGATTTTAGACATGCCCTTTGAGGTCTGTATGAATGATTTTGTAAAAAGTTTGTTTTTACTGAATATCTTTGGGATAATTGTATCCCGGTTTCTGCTGCACTGCAGTCATCCACCGCTAGTATAGTTCTGTTATCATGCCCGCATTCTGAATTGCATAGCAGATACCACAATATTATGAGGTGAAATCCGCGTTCAGTGGTAGTTGGTAACCACAACAACATGACTCCACATTGAAGTATGGCACATCTTAACAGTCGGAATATCAGAAGAAAAGGATGGCACAGAGTGCAAGAAACAGAAGGTCATTATACAATAACATGATCTAAAACTCTCTGTATCCTAGTAGCCCAAGTAGTCGGTTACAATCTGTCCATGCCTTTCAACTACCTGGGGGCGACTATCTCGGTGGTTACTCCAAGTGTGTGTTGTGCTCGGATTTATTTGTTTGTCTGTTTGTTTTGAGATTAAACAGTGCATCAGTACGATCGCAGCTATATTGTGTCCAATACGGTAAGATAGGTTTACACGTCAGAAGGGCTGATCAAGATGGAAAGAGCGGGACAGAAGACAGGAGCAAGGAGAGAAGAGAGATTTCATCTCTGGATCGTTGAGAATGGCATTCCATGAAAGACATCCAACCGACGACGAACTTTCACCGGCTGCAGAATAATTATATGCGAGTATATCTCCTGGTGTGAAATGCCCCTTACATATATATATAATATCTGAAGAACTTTACATTATATATATGCATCAATGATACAGTAAAAGAATATTATGAAGTTAGCTCTTCATTTCATCAAGATTCTGAATTTCCTTGATCTGCATTTATCTACACGATGATTGGATCTCAAATAGATCTATGTTAGGCCTAAATGATTATTCCATCCGCTTGCTAGGTCAGTTTGTTTTTCGGTTTTTAAGAGTTCTGTATTGCACACCCAATCATGAACATTTATTATATATAAACTGTAAATTGGTTGATATCTTTCATTATCATAATTAAAACTACATAGACACACTGATAACAACTACTGCTGCTGTAAACAATTGAAAGGATGGGTGTCTCAAACTGAGATTTTTACTCTCCCTTTGACATCGCTCTCGTCTTCATCGCCATCTTCTTTTTTCTTACGACTGTTAGCACCTCTTCTACTCCTGCTAATTCTATAACTTCTCCGCTCTTATCTTCGCCATCTTCTTTGCTATCTTTTACTTTTTTTTTTTTCATAAAGGTTTTTCAAATACTATGTCTGGAGGAGTGTTATTGTTTCATAATAAATGAGCAAAGATCAATGTCAATCTGCTGAGATAACAGCAAGATAAAAGAGTGCTAAGTACACCATATACACAGCTCAGATACACATAGTTACACATGTTTCTGTACGTCTTGTTTTCCTCTACGCGAGAGAGACTAGATTTATTGGCACTGTCTCTCTACCTCTACCCGCTCTCTTTCTCACTCTCTTTTCACCTCTATCCTCTGTTTCTTTTTTCCATTTTCTATCTTCTTTCTTCTTCTCTCTCTATTTTGCCCGCTCTTCTCTCTTTTCATTTTTGCCCATCTTTTCCCTTCCCTGCCCCCCCCCCCCCTGCACAGTGTCACTGGCTTTTCAATCTCCCTCTTTTTTTTCCCAATCTCCTGCTCTTTTTATGAATTTGTATATCACTTACTCTCTTTCCCCTAACTGATCTCAACTCACCTCTTTTAACTTTCCAGCCCTCTTGTCTATTCTCTCTCTCCATCTCTCTCTCTCTCTCTCTCTCTCTTTGAGTATATGTTGTGTGTGTCATTCCATGTCCCCTGTCTCTCTTATGTGGAGCTATTTAATACAAAATTTCTTTTGAAGGATGATACATTTCAAAGCAAAAGAGATTAATAACGTGCCCATTTATATTCCTCAGATCACAGAATGGTTCGATTCTTTACCACATCAGATTACTTTAATTGCCTTTCATGTTTTAGGATTGCTTCAGTTTCATCAAATATGAAAGACAAGTGGGCGTAACGTTCATATCAGCAGCGCGTATCTTATTACCCAGAAACAGAAAACAAAAATCATTACAAATTAACACATTTTATCTGTAAATCATTAATATTTCATGAATGCAGACATATAATAATAGCTATGGCAATTACAGGTTCTTTTATTGTTCCTCTCATCTTCAGTAAATGAAGGTTTTAGTGCTCATCCAACCGGCAATATGGCTGCCGAGCAGAGCTTCCTACAGGAAGAGATTTTGTTTCTCAACACGCACGTTGTAGAATTGGGCTAAACCTTTTTCAGCACTTAACGTTCATGAATATACTTGCTATCATTCAAGCATCATGAGGGTTGAACATTTTAACCCATAGTTGGCGAAACTGTTTCTCAATGCGCACTTTCGACAAATGGTCTAAAGTGTTATTACATCCAACGGTTAATGGACTAGCCTATAGCTGATGATGCTGTTTCTTTATTCACTTAATCGAAGACATCTATCTTTACTTTCACATGTGCAGGACAAACTAATGATAACTACACGTTATTTAAAAAAAGAAATGAAATTGTTAGAAGAAAGCCTGATATTATCGATGTTCCATACAAAAAGGTATTTGCCAATGTAATATCTATTTTAACATCGACATGACACCATTCCACTCATCCATTTTAAAATCAACTCAAATATTCCGAAAGAGGTCTGCGCTAGGAACCAAACACGTATGTTACAAAACTTCATGTCTAGTCCAGCTGCAGAGGTGCATCTGGAACCTGTCTTATTCTGATGTATTTTTGACATTTGAAATGTTAACTCTCTGTTTGTGTGTATCTGTGTCTACGTGTGCGTTTATATATGCGTGTATGTGGATACCGATGTGTGCAAATGCATGAAATTTCATATCAAGTTTATCCATTGTGAAACTAATTTCCTTCTATAGACAAATGAAGTTGATCTTAAACAAGTCGCAGATGCAGACAGAGGAGGAAGGGGCGGGCAAATATTACAATAGGCCTATTGAGGAATAAACCGGCACAACTTTGGCCCAGACACAGGCTCTCTTTCTACGTTAATGTCTACGTTTTATTATCAAAATTAAAACCATACAAACACAAACATAACAACAACAACAACAACAACAACAACAACAACAACAACAACAACAACAACAACAACAACAACAACAACAACAACAAACAATTACTACTACCTCTTACTAGTTGGTTAATATGTTTCACTATCATAATTAAAACCATATAGACCCACTGATAACAACAACTGCCCCTTTAAACAACTGACGTTACAGACAGGATGGGTATCTTAAATTTGTACTTTTCATTGACTTCTTTGTCTCGTGATCATGAGCTTCTTTTTCCTATCACTCTTTCTACAACTCAAGGCAAACAGTGGAGAGCGGCTGGTGTGGAAGTTCTTCTTGTGGCGTCCTTAGAGCATTGTGCGATGGTAAAAAATCAGAAAAGGCAGCAAAATCTTTTATGAGAATTCTTTTTATCTCATTCTCCTTAAATCATCAATTTTTGTGCCTTTGCTGGGCACATTAATAATGTTTGAACAGGCAGCGTAAAGGAAGGGGGAAAAATCATTTTTCTCCCTGTCATTAGTTTTGAAAAACTGACCACATACACAAATGGGCAAACACAAAAGCGCGGACACACACTCAAGCCTAGTGCACACATACATGCACGTGCGCGCACACACACATACACACACAAAGCGAACAGAGTTGTTTCAGTAAGAATAAATTTTCCTTACATCATCAGTTTTTCCGATTTTTCGGATATCAAGTCAAGTTTATCTTTTCTGTTTACCGGCGGACAGCTGTCTTGGCAAACATCTTTGCCGCACACAAGGAATATAGAACAAACATCGTGCAAGAGAAAAAATCACTTTCCTTCGTGTCATTTGATAGACTGATCCCAAAACAATTTTAATAAAATTATTACGACAAGAGGAAAACCTTTTCTTTACCCCTAAATTTTCAAAACTTTTTATGCTGCTCGTTTTCAAGCAAAGAACACAAAAAGTGTTGTTTTTTGTCTGTCTTTGCCGTGCTTGATTAACCCTTCAAGTGTAGAGGGGCCAATCGGATAAAAAGTCTCGATCAGTTCTACTTTCCAGTTGAAATGTTTTCCAAACTGTTTACATAGAGTATATATTTACTCACTTTATGCAATTGATAGGCTTAAAACTGGTGTTTCTTTACTGGGAATAATATTGTCATGGAAATTGTGAGAATTCATAGCTTTTTATCTTGATACTCCCAGGGTTAACACCACTTGTGTCAGAAGAGGAAAATAACAGAATTGATCAACAACAATTTTCATTATAGACAAACATTACAGCAATATAGACATTCTAATGGTTTCCACTGTCATTTTTAAGACTTCTATTCTCTGAAATACCTTCCGCCAACCACAACCACCTATGATCGCACCGTTAATTACATTGGTAAAGAATTCAATAATATGAAGCACCAAAATGCATAGCATGAAGCAACACTGAATACTTGCACCCGGTCTAAGGCCATTAGTCCACCATAGCGGAAACAACACAATAAGACACGATTTTGCATCTGGGTTTTCGTGCAATTTTATATATATTATAATATAGGCTGCTAAAGACACAACACCATCTGTAAAGGGAAGATCGAGGGAAAACGAGCGAGAGGAAAACATCGAAGAATGTGGACGGATGACATCAAGGACTGGGCGAATCTATCTATGGAGGACTGCACCAGAAGACTAGAGGATAGAGAGAGATGGCGGGTCATTTCAAGTCGACCTCGAAAGAGATCACACAAGATGATGAGGGGTGACAGAGAGAAAAAAAAAATGCCTATAAAACTGTTATGCCCAGAGACTTCGGAGAAGGTGACTGCACATAATCATTACTGTTTAAAGAACGCCCCAAGATTGTGTGAACTCAAACCACAACACCAGGCTACAAGATTCTGTTGATTTCAAACATGAAAAAAAAAAAAAAAACGAACACAAAGCATGGTCTCAGTGTCGATAATGTTAAAAATTTATGTTGAGTGAAAACTAATGTCTTGGGCTCTGAATGAAAAATCTGAGGACACAAACATATTATTGTACCTAATGAACGCCATGCGTGTACCCAGGGGTAGGATTTCAAAGTGTATAGCGAGTGAAAGAAAACCGCTGTGAACGTTCTAGAAGGAGTGCACAAACATTCTGTTTTGCTCGATGAAAACGAACATGCGCACCATATCTGCTAGAGGTCAGTGCACTTGAAAGCACAAAGCTGGGAAACTGGGCTGAAAATTATATCAATGGCAAAAAAAATAGTCATAACTATGTTCAGAAAAGCAGTAGTATGTATTTCATCAGCAGAAAGAACGTATATATATAAAAAAACAACAACAACAGTAAGCTCCAGAAGACTTGCTTTGTTGTGGGGCTCAGGAAGAGTGAAAAAAAAAAAAAAAGGCGGCTACCACAAGGCTAAGACATTTAAAAGGGCATTAATATTTATAATTCATATAAATAGAGAACTTTTAACATTGAAAGCGTGCAGTGAATGAACTATTGTGATATGAAAAAAGTATTTCAATAGCTAACAAGAATAATAGTAATAAATACACAGTGAACTGATATATTTATTTGCATAAAATGATGTTATATTCCAAGCACATACATGCATATATATATATGGCAGAAAATGAACGTACGAGCTGTCTTTTTTTGTTTTACAGTTTCCTTTCCTATTATGTTCTGTCTTTCTCCATCTTCCTCTCCCATTTTACTGCCTAAGCCTATCTTGTTCTTGTTAGTTTGTTTGTTTGTTTCTTTTCCCCCTATAATTGTAAGCAGATCTCCCTTTACGTTTCTTTCTGGCTGACTTTATTTAGTTTATGTGTCTGTCTGAATTTATTATTTGGTTTATCTCTCTCTCTTCATGTCTGCCTACATTTACATTTGTTTTTCCCAATCTTTGGCTACAAATATGACTAATGTTTTATGTGTGTCACTGCAGTTGCCATTGTTTGTAATTGTATACCGACATCTCTGGTTGAAATTTGTTCACTTTCACTTTTCTCTTTACATCTTTCTTTTTGTGTCTTATCTCAAGCTTTTTTTTATTTCGTGGTCTGGTATACTTTCGGTCTATGTCAATGTATATTAGACTATATAATTTGGTGATTATTATTATTGTTATTATTATTTCGTTTTTCTCTGGTTGTTAAACCAATGCATGTTGTATTCGGAACTTTCTGCCTTTCTGTATTTGCCTTTCTGCATAGAGCCGTTGACTATATATTTCATTCTGTTATATTTTCCGAAATAAATTTTTCTTTGTCTTTCACTGATGCTGCCAATGTCGATTTGTTTCTTGCTCCATAATAATTCGTTTCTCTCATGCTGTGTCATAGCACCTGATTTCATTTATCTTTGCCAAGCTCGACAATGTAAAGGAGAGACGACATCAAAGACATGCATTTGAGAGATAAAACAACAAAAAATTTCAAGGTTTTCAGATCCTATTGATTCGAGAGAGCTTTTCTAATTAATTTCATTGAATCTTAAGGCACAAATATAGGACTCCTTCACTAAACGCCTCTTTCATGACAGTTTAATGATTTTCTCCCTGTTCACATACATTTATAACTTTTCACCACTCAAAAACATAAACAAAAACAAACAGCCTACTGCATCACTCAGTTCTCTGAAACTGTATTCTGTTTGCTATGTGTTAAGAAGTTTCCTGGAAAAAATTAATGTATTTTACCAAAGAGAGTTATAACAGCTTCTAATAAGGAAGCAAATTGTCTTTCAAGCTAAACGCAAGAAATCGATCTTTCAGGTTACAAATTGACACATCTTTCCCGCATCCTGTCTGGAATAACATTTTCCGACATAATGATTGTATGGCAAATCCTATACTTTTGGCCTATGAAGGCTACCGAGGTAAAGGCAGTTTAGAATTCATTAGGACACTTTTAGATTATAAACAGAAAGCCTATGTAATAGAATGAGCAAAATCCATATCCTGTCGTCACTGATTCAAACTTCAGAATAGCCAGGAAGATTTATTTGACATTGTGTGGACATAGGAGCAAGCCCTCGGATTGCCTTACAGTTGTGAAAAGATCTATGATGTCGCTACAGTACAGCTGCAGGTGAAAATACTGCCTCCATTGTAGCTCTCAGAGTTTAACCTCACAAAATAAAGACACAATTAAAATCAGAGTAAATCTTCACCAAGCATGGCAATCAGGGAACTAAAGCAAATGGGACTTAGAGAATGGGAGAATTGTTGGGATGCGACCATTTGAATCAAAGAGCAAGACAGGACCTTTAATATAGTCAAAGTGAGTAACGATACTACATATTTGGTACATACAAAGGGTTTCTGTTTGGTGAAGCCAGTAATAGCCAAAGATGTTTCCATTTGGTGAAGTTTAATATTGTAAAGGTTCCCTATTTGGTGCAGTTGAACTGTCTGAAGCATTGAAAAAGAAGTTTATAACCAGCAAAAGCTAAAACAGATAATTATAGATATTTCTATACAAACATAGATCGTGAACTAGGCCTACATACAAATGAGCAATCAAGAACGGTTACTGTTTTACCTGTGGACCAACTTGGGTGTTGGATTGAAGCATGGTGTTGGGGGGTTTGTTGATGTCTGCTGTCATGAAAACTGTCTTGAGGGCCTCCAATGGCCCAGCCATATACAAACACAATGTGTGCACCAAGGGAGATTTGGCTGCTGTCTATGACAGACACAAGGACTGACTGGAGGAGTATATCTAGCAACAGTCCGACGGTCCTTGTGTAGCACACTCATTTCCAAGTCTTGGCTAAACCCAACGTGTCCCAAACTTCCACAAGATAGGTGGAGCATGTCGAGGCAGGATCGTCTTTAGACGTAAACTGGTAGTAGCCCATGATTTCTAATCTTTTAGCACATATGCAAACACAATGTCTCACTTTCACAGAAAAGGGCACAGCTAGCTAGCCAAGCTAGATGGAGTTATCAGACAAATGTAATTCCAGCTTATCCTGGCTATTCTCAGCTCTTAGAAGATCTATCACTCCGAAACACAACGTGTAGTCTCAGCATATGATCAAATCGTCTCCGTAACTCATCATAATATTATCTAACGGACAATCACTGTTTTTGTATAGCGCCTCACACGACACCGCGTAACTGCTGGCGTTTACAGGGGATAGAAGAGCGGCTCCTGTGGTAACCGCTTCCACTCTCTCTTTCTACTGAATTGTCAGCCCGCTCTACACATACCACGCTCTCGGCAATTCCATCTACAAAACAGTAACAATAAACTCTGGTATGGAAAGACAATACAGTTATATGATAACAATTAATCAGAGAGAGTGAGTCCCGTGAGTTCACGGAAATGTTTAACTTTCTCACATCAGCACAACAGACTGGAGTGCTTTAGAAATTCAGAGACAACAACAACAACAGCAATAACAACAACAGCAATAACAACAACAGCAGGCAATGGAAATATTGCTATGAAATCTTAGCCAGACCATTTACTAACAAACGATCTATAGATCTAATCCTGTCAGCAAGACTATCGGGGAATGGGCTATATAACGATTGCCATGCGACCACAAGAGAGAGTCCCCGCAGATGGAACCGGTAAGGCTCAGTGGTGTCAGCGGAACATCCTCCAGGGTAAAATAACAGGAAAGAAAGCCAGAGACAGAGGCGGAGAAGGAGGTCAAATGAACACTTAATATGCAAGGACAGAATTTTCTGGAAAACACTCGCACAAGCAGAAATTTTCGCTCTCACTCGCGCCATGCAGTACTTCGTTTTGCCCCTTCCTCTCCTCTTTCTCTCTCTCTCTCTATTTTCTACGAACTCTACGAGATGAGGAAGCGGCGAGAACAAGAGCATCGGTAAAATGCTTTTTTTTTTTTTCCATGCCCCACACCGGTTCAAAACTGCGTAGTGGTTTGGCCTGGCCAGCCAGCCAGTCTGGTACCGCGGAAACCTCGGGCCCTCGACAAATCTCACTCGTGGGTTTGTACCTACACGCATCCGAGCCTTCTCTTCGCGTGGACAGTTTGCGTGTGGTTGGGGGACAATGCAAGACACGTTTTTTTTTTAAACTAAATAGATGTCAAGCAAGTCGGAGGAAAATGATATAATTTAATTAAAAAACAGCAACCAACGCTAGACGATTTAATCATATCAAATCACAAGCAATGAAGTTAGACAATGGCCTGATTCTGAATCTATGTCTTGTGTGAGACTTGTCCACGTGATAGATGAAATCAGGATGTAGACAGTGTCACATAATATGAATAGCCGTTCCAAACAAAACACAGAGAAGTTACACCGCTTCTATTCTCTTTGCTCTCTTTGTCACATGTCTTACAGTAAGTACCTGCACAATGATGACCAACAATGTGTTGATGATTCACAGCGCAAAGTGTGTCACAAGGTAAAAAAAAAAAAAAAGGAACCGAGAGCTTCTCATTATGAAACACCAGGGATTGATTTTTACCAGTCTTGAAATTTCCCTTTGTCAGACATTTGGGTGTTTAAAAAGCAGCTTAGGGAGGGGATAAATGACTTTTACACTTTGTTTGAAATGTACATTATAAATTAATAGATAAATAACAAATAAACAAATAGATCAATAATTAATTAATTAAATATTTATTAAATCATTGTGTAAGCAAGTTATATTGTAATAATTTTAGGAAACATTGCTGTGATCAGTTTTTCAAATGACAAGAAGAAAAGTGAGTTTTTCCTTCTTTACACTGTTTCTTCAACAACCTTTGTGTCTGGTAAAGGGGGGTAATGGCGCTTGTCAAAAAAACAATCCACATTCGTAAAAATACACAAATGGACGTTCAATCACCGCATAACCAGTGGAACATCTAGTCGGGTTTGCTATTTTTAAACACTTCAACCACTACTGAATGAGACAAAATACCGGCTGCGGCCAGAAACATCAGCTATGCCTCCCTCCCACAAACGCAACCAACATGCACCGCTACAGGTTTTTTGAAATTCATTTGCGATTTTCTCCACATGTTTGTTGTTATTTCCACTGTTTTCCATAAGAATTTATATTTCATAACCAACTGACTTCACATTTTGAATTTATAATTATTTTCCACTCTGTGTTTAAAAATGTCGTTATAGTGACCGGACACAAAACATGAAAGTTTCCACACTTTCCCTCTAATCTGATCCCAGACTGAATCAGAATTTGAAGCTTGAAAATTCCGTACTTCAAGCATTCAAAATCACTCTCAATCTCCCCCCCCCCTCCCCTCCCAATGTGGCTTACTTTTAATACCTGGGAATGTGCCAAGTTCGAGTTGAACATAAGGACTCTATTTATTGCCCCTATCTGCTTGTTCATCAATCTTAAGTAAATAAGTTCTCTATGTTATTGTTAAACATTTGCATTTAATCATTTCTTACAGCAAAATCCCGTTATGACCCTTTAATTCATTTTACTTCCTTGTGTATTTGTAATTTAACAAAAGCATTTCCAAACATGTATACTTTATCATCAGATGAAGACGTATTCATCAGGATTTTGTGTGTGTGTGTGTGTGTGTGTGTGAAACACCAGTGTAAAACTACACCATAGATAATTATTGCGGCCCTATGCCAGTTAAATTTCCACCATGTTACGTTCCAGATACGTCTTCCAACCTCCTGATGAAAATTTTCTCGACAGATCTCGACATGGTTTTCTCCACCATGTTGGTACCACTGCTACATAAATCATAACTCTTTGCGGTAAACAAGAATTTCTGGATCTTGCTTTGAGGAATCACTACCACTCCTATAAATCCGATCTCTGATATTCGACCATTACATACACAAATCAACTTCAGTATGTTTATTTGCAGCAATGAGAGAGAGAGAGAGAGAGACAGAGAGAGAGAGAGAGAAAGAGAGAGAGAAGGGGAGGAAGAGAAAGAGAATGAAAAAAGAGTGAAAGAACTAAGGAAAAAAGAGCATTCAGTGAGTGCAAGGACACCCTACGCCTTCCAGACTGGTTGATGATCCCTGCTCACGTTAAAACGTTTAGACCCACAGGCATGTGCTGGATGGTGCATTCAATGGTGACGTTGTCAATTAAACTTCTCCACTCTGCCAACTATGAAACTTATGTCTAGCCTTCTTGGATAATATATAAGAGCTAATATAATTTGGACGTCGCTTGTGATAGTCGTGTTAAAGAAGCCTTGGCGGTTCAAAATCCCGATGAAAGAGTAGGATTCGTCCGGCAAAATTTCCAAATTCCAAATTTCTACCCACAAATATTCTCACCAAAATCAGGCAGCTACTTAAGAGCCGAGATAATCCTACTATCTCAGGATTGAATTCTTAAGAATAAAAAAAAATCATGACGACACAAATGCCATTTCTTGACTTCTTCAGGAAATAAGAAGTATAACATCACTAGATTGTTTCAAAAGAAAATTGAAACAGTTATTGTTCGAACAGGCTTATTTTTCCTAAGCTGGTGGAGTCATTGTGTGTTTGTGTGTGGGTGTGGGTGGGCGGGTTGTCGGAGATTGCGGATGTGTGGGTTGGTTGTGTGTGTTTGAGCGGTTGTGTGTGTGCATGTACGGTACTCTCACCTTGTGAAGCGCATTGAGCTATTTGGGAAATGCGCTATATAAATGTAATTTATTATTATTATTATTATTATTTAGTGCTAACAGTTTATGATTAACACTCACATCGGGTACTTATAAGATGAGACAAGCTGTATCTGCCAAGCCACATAACAAGGAATTCTCTACATTGATCGATAGAGCCAGCAACATTGTGTCAGGTTCATAGATCCTTTCCCCAACATGTTCCAGGGTTAATTTTATCATGATTCATCTGACAATGGACCTATGTACTAGCATGAACCAGCAATGGCCGTAACGCACTGGCACCTGTACTCTCTCTATGTTGCTGTCGTTGTTACTATTGTCGAACCACTAACACAGAACTCAGTATAATTCTAGTCTTGTACACTACACAGATGTGAGGTTTATATGTGTCAAAATGCTCGTCATGCATTATCGTGTTTTTATCATTGCTGCAGTGATTGTAACAGTTGTGTCTGAGGGTTAACGGCGCATCAGCAGGGTTAAACTATATTGCTCCTAATACGGGGATATGTGTGATACAAAACAAGGTATAACTTTCAAATCTCCGAGTAAACTGATATTTGCACCTCATTGTTGAGAAAGGATTCCATTCTGGTCATAAGAAATTAAAATTGATAAAAAAGAACAGACAAGGCGATAGATCCTACACTCAGGAAGAAATGTGATCCAAAAGACAAAGATTACTTGAGATTAGAAAAGAAAGGGGGTATAAAGGTATAAACGGGATCTTACACAAACAAAGAGACGGCAACTATTAGAGGTAATAAATATTTCCGTTCGTAAAGTAAGATTCGAACGAGCGACACTTTCATCGAAAGGTTATTGCCTCACCCCCCCCCACCCGACCCATTTTCCACTCCCCCACTCTCGTCGTCTTGATAACGAAACAGGGAAATTGGCCAGGTGATCAAAATAGACTCAGTGATTTACTGCGGCTAGGTTTTTCTTTTCGAAACATCAGATTGCACAGTTTGATTGATTCAACACATTAGATTAGACCACGGAGATTCTAAATCTAGATTCTAGATCCCAGACGGGAGAGCTTTCACATCTGAAGTGATTTCAGGGATATTATGATTCGGATGAGATTTAGGGTTAGGGTTAGATTTAGGTGCAGGGTTTTATAAAGGGTTAGGTTTTTAGGTTTAAGAGTAAGAGTTGGGTGAGATATAGGCTTTATTTAAGTATCTTTGAATATTTAAAATATAATATAAGCTTGGTCCTTAAAAGGTAAGGAGACAAGACGTGTAAGAGCTTGAACATTACACAGAATGACAGCGACAGATCAGCTCTGGTGCTGGTGGAACATGACCAACCAGATTATTTCTCCCTGACCACTTTGTTACACAGCGTGTTCATGGTCTCTTGCTGCCGAGGCTCTGTTGGTACTTGGCTTACTTCGCCGTTTATGGTGGAATAACTCGAAAGTGGTTTGCAGGATTAATAAAAGACATTGCAAATGCTGAAACTCCTGGCCAGACAGGCTTTAACCTTACTTGGCAGTAATTAATATTCGTTTTTAATTAGGAACCTCTTAGTTAAATGTTAATAAAATCCAGAAGATCCTGGAGAACATCTCAGGATATCGCGTTCAAACGTTCCTGCTTTCGTGCTTATAATTTTCTTCTTACATTTTAAATCTAAACCTAACAAAATTTTGGACATTCTTTGCCAGTTAGGTAAGGGAAACATTTAAGCTCTTTAGAATCTTGAGTTTGACGCAGGCTCAACAGATTATGGGATGAAAGACTAAATTATTACAACAAATTATAAAAATGTCTCTTCCAAGTGAGACTTTCGAGTATACAGTCAAAAAGTGATGCCTTGCAGATAAAGAGTTGAATATGTGTGTACTCACCTCTTTGTGCATAATCTGGGTCATGGTTACTTGTTGAGGTCTACAGCCTGGTGTTGGGTTGATCCAAGTGAAAAAATATCTGGGCACATTTACAAGGTACGCACTGAAAAAACTTCCACACAAGATAAGTCGGCTAGGATGAACTCGAAGATGAGGATCAAGAAGACAGTGTGTGCTAATGAACAAAGACAATAGTAAAGAACGATGACAATAATCTTATCTATGACGATTTTTTTAAGGTAAAAATAATAATGATAACAATTTTTAATAATAATAATAATAATAATAATAATGAAATTACGACAATAACTTTCCCCGTAATTTACACACAGTTGAGACAAGAGAGTCCATTCTTTTCATTCCATTTTCTTTTAGACTGTTTTTAGAATCTTTCCAACCACAAAATGCTGAAACGGATATTTTACAAACCAACGAACTATTCATAAAATTGTGCCCTATTGAACAGAGATAAAACAGGAAAGGTGAAAGAAATGAAAATGATTTATAATTTACTATTGATATATTCTTTAAACCTCATGAACTACAATGAATGGGGCTATAATGATATTAAGATTACTAAGAAATCTAGAACTACTTTTGAAGTTTCATGACACAAGACAAACATTTCTCGGAAATGCAAAAAACAAAGCTTGCTGTAAAATGATTTTTAAAGCTTCATGAAACAGGATAAACTAAACATCACGAGCCACATCTCTGTTAGGAAATCTGCGTCTCTCTGTCAAGTGTAAATTAATGAAATTAATGAAGTGTAAAACAAGCATTGGAATGAACGACAAAAACTCACTTTTTTTTTCCTGATATGTGATACATACCAAGTTAAAAAAAAAAAAATTACGAAAAAAAAAAAAAATAATAATAATAATAAAATGAAATAAAAATATCATGATCAGGAAAAACATTTTCAACATAAAGTCATGTTTTCAAAATTTTCCGTTTCAAATAACAAGAGAAAGACAAATTTTGTCCTTATGTGCCGTTTATCATACACTGCTTTAACTTGGCAAAGGAAGTACAAGTACACTGGGTTATTGTCAGACCGGGTCATCATCAGCGTGCTCGAAAATGTACCAATTAAAGAAGATAATAAATAACACGTATAGTAGTAGATAAACTAGTTATCTTGTAGAGGAATGCATGTTTTAAAACTTATTGAAAAGTACTAAATAAACATGTTGATATCTACGTTTCATTTTAAAACTCCCTCTATGAAATGCAATAAACGAGCTATTGTTTCATTATCCATGCCAGCGATAGTTTTTCTTACAGCTCCATGACTTGTAATGAATAAACTATAGCTACATTTCATCTTACACCGAATTCCAAACAATTCGATTCATTTTGACTGGTTGCAAGATTGAATATTAAGTGCTCACTGGATTGTCTGTAGTTAAAAATTAGCAGTCCGGTGGTCTATATTTGTTATTAGATTTTGTCATAACAGATTGGTGCATCAAGAAAAAAGACCACTAGTATTGGTCGCTTTAATTGTCATCTTCAGAGTTTCTTAATAACTGCTATAGAAAATAATAATCATTATCATTTTTAATTTATTATAAAAAGTCAATAAATAAAAGTTTCACAACAAACAAGTTACGAAATTCAAAAAAAAAAAAAAAAGAACACAAACAAACAAACAACAAAACAAATAAGACCCCCCCCCCCCAGAAAGTCTTTCTCATAATATAATAATAATAATAATAATAATAATAATAATACTAATAAAAACATGACGTGCATAATATTAAAATAACTTTGAATCCGCGGATACTAACCACAGTGCAGACGTATAGTTATATAATGGTCAACACGGATTCGACTTGTAGGGAATATCCTAGCCTGTCACCTTTACAAACTACCATCAGTGACTGGCAGTGGTAAAGCTCACAGGGGCCACTAGAAACACAGTGGCACTTACACACACACACACAGAACTTCATGAACGTCACAATTCTTCATCGCATTTCTCATGCATGTTTCGAAATTAAGCTGTGATTTATCTGCTGCCTTATCTTACTTCGAAATATCTGAACATGTGTATTATTCAATTTTTGTTTACACTCACGTCGAACACGAAGGGAAAAGATCCGGGCGTGTGATCAGCTTCGTACTGAGCGGATCTCTGCCGGCAGTCGAGGACTCTCAAGAGCTAAATTTCTTACACTTGATGAGGGGTCGGCGGATCGATGGATCTATATTTTTGTAATACCTACGCAAGATAGATTCTGTGTCTTCATAGTTCACAGCCTCACCTCTCTCTCTCTCTCTCTCTCTTTCTTTCTTTTTCCCTTTCTGCTCTATCTTTTTCATGACCCTCCCAAACCCTCCAACTTCTTTCAATCTGTAACGAAATGAATCTATGATATTAATTATTTTTTCGTTGTTTTTCTTTATTTCTCTCCATCTTTCTCTCTCTCTCTCTATCTCTCTCTCTCTCTCTCTCTCTATCTATCTATCTATCTATCTATCTATCTATCTATCTATCTATCTATCTAT
>JBCAUA010032592.1:0-12254 GCA_038406235.1 Peronia verruculata | reverse complement strand
AGATGATCCAGAATAAGACCATTACACATAATCTTCCAATAAATCCATAAAAATGAATTAAATAAAAAAAACTCTTGCGCTACAAAAAATAGGAAATACAATAGTCCTGGGCATGCCTGTCATGGGACCTAGTCTGGAATAGACTATTGGACTTGCTCATTTGGATTTTAGATGACAGAATTCTTAGTGCTCAGTTCCCTAAACCTGACTCTATTCAGTCAAATGATTACATGAGAGCTGTTGATTGAAGGTCAATTTTTGAATCCTACATCAAAAATAAATGATATGCCATGGTCTGAGAAAGAAGGGGAGCTGTTTCTAGGCATAATCTAGATTTGTGAAGAGTAATCACATTTCCATTTGAAAAAACAGTCTTAAAGGCACTGATTTGGGCATTTTAAAAAAAAAAAAAGAATTTTTCCAAATGAAACTTTTTTAAGTAACCATTACCAACCCATTCTCCAGTGGAAACTTGCAAAGTTCTATTTCACATAAACATGTAGTTTAGTTTTCATATTTAATATTGCCCCAGCCTCCCCAATAAAATTTTCCGACTTTTTCATGAAAACAGTTTGACATTCCTGTTAAAAGAAACAAATTTTGCAGCAGAAAATGCTGTGTGATATGTGCTTGATTCCATTTTGTTGTACAAAAGAAAGTAATTTCATATCACAAACAACTTAGCCACTTGAAAATGGAACATTGATGAAACTAGTATAATTATAGATTAAATGATATCTCTCATTTCATTGACAGCCAAGCCACAAATTAAGAAGATTGTGTGGGACTCCTCTGAGCCATCATCATCCACTGCCCCATCTGGTGCCTCGGCCATCAGTGTAGTGGTTGGCAACACTGCATCCATACCAACTCTGCAACAACCCCAGCGACAGCCAGTCCGCCGAGCTCAAGGTCTGAGGCGAGGAGGACCCTCAAGGGGCCGGGGTGGACAGTACTGGGCACAGACTGCCCAACCACGAGGGGGCAGCCAGTACTCAGGCTATCGGGGGCGTGGCGGACGGGGAGGTTTCAGGAGTTAACTGAGGAATGGCTGAGTAGAATGTGTTGTCATAGAGAGACAGGATATGCTTTGGTTATCTGAAATGTTGAAGATATTTGTGATGGGTGTTGGAATGCATTTTGTCTTTGATTCTTGTTGAGAGAAAGAAGTGGCACTGATATGATAAATATATGGCAGGATTTCTATTTTGTTATCATGTGTATAAATAAATGTTTTGTTCTTTGTTCTGTGAGATTTTGTGGTGTTGTCATTGTTGTACATCATTAACTTCAAAGAGATGGGAAGTACAGTTCACAACATGAAAGATGTTGGGTTATATATCATGATGTGATCAAAGGACTATGACAATGATCAAGGGATTCATTCAATTTTTCATCTAATGAAATTTATTAGTGAGTTTGAGATATTGATAAATAGAGCTTAATATTTTGTTGGCATTTTATGATGATATACATTTAAATTGGTTAAAAAATGTGCTCTTTTTTGGATTTGCATGTGAGTAAGGTTAGAGCATTAGAGAAAAAAGATCTCTGACTGTAATGCACAACTCAGATTGTGTTATATTTGTTGGAGAGGTGTTATCGTTTATACATATAATTTGCATCAAGACATATGTAGGTATGAGTCATAAATAGACGCTTCAATGCATCCATGATGATCATATAAAGTCTTCATTCCCTTTACTTGGAACATATTTAAAGCATGTTTGAAAAATTGCCATCTTTTACATTTTTTTTTTTTTTTTCCAATTCTGATATTTGGAGAACCATCAAATGAATTTTCCAGGTCTCTAAATGCTAAAAATATAAAGTTGGAAAGCAAAGAGATATAAGTTCTTTCCCATCAACATGTATTCTCCTCCTCCTCTTATTGTCCCAGCATGTGTTCAGGAATATTTTGTGTTATTATTTTCCTTTAGATGTAAGTTCTTGAGCCCAAAACTTTGCCCAGTCTTAATTGGGAGAAACATTGAGTTGCTTTTATTTGTTATTTTCTTCAGTTTCCTTTATTTTGTGAAAGTCATTTTGTCTCCTTATGTCACAGTTTTATAAAATGTTCAATATCTTACTTGACTGACACTAGACATTACAAGTACAAGACTATTACAAGACTATTGAATTGATGTTATACATGAATGATCAAGACAGGCTTAAGAAGCAAAATTCTTCAACCCAGTGCACAGAAATGTTTGAACGTCATTTATAAGCCTGTTTGTGCATTGTGCTCATTCGTTTGCCTTGCAGAGACTTGAAATAAACATCATCTTTTCATACATTCGTTGTGTCTCTGTGTTTAAAATAAACGTCACTTAGCACTTTTGTGGTCTTAATATCTTAACCTCTTCAGTGCTTTCACCTAGGAGTGCCCTGTGCCAGGCAATTTTTCTCTACCTTGTCCACTACCGGTATCAGATTGCACCAAATTCTCTAACTTCCCTAATATGTATAGTATCCTACTAATCTGACATATAGCTGTTCTCTAAATATTTTCCTCTACCACCTATATTCTGTTTTTAAACTTGATGTGTACATGAATTTATGCTGGAAAAAAATGAACCTAAGTGTATTTGTGTGTGATTCTGTTAAGTCTCTAGATCTAAATCTAGAACTTAGGTCAGCAATTGAGACCCATTTCTAGACCTAACTGAGCTATCTTCATCATCATCAGATTCACCAAAAAGATCTTCGTCAGCACTATCATGATCATTCAGCATTTTACAAAGTATAATAAAACGGTCTGACCGGCAACTAACGAAATGCGGAATTCAAGAAAAGCAAAAAAAAAAACAAACAAACATGTAAACAGCTTGAACTTGATGAAAATTCTCTGGTAAATTTTCGAACCCTCTTGTCTCTTCGTCAGGGCAATTCTTTACCAGTCATTTTGATCTAAGCAGGAATTGGAAAGTACGCATAAATTCTATTAATTTCCGACTTGAAACAACTACTTGTGCACAATCGACGCCTCGAAACAAAACAAAGGGAAGTTGAAGACATCAAGGGAAGTCACTCTAATATACAACCTAGGGTATTATGATTATATCCTTGAAAATGGCAGTCATCACAGGCACAGCATGCACATATTTAGCCTGAAATGGTTTCGGGTGAAGCACTGACCAGTTAAGGCCCTTCACAGTTCTGTTAATAATTCAGAGATGTCAAATTTCCTACTTTAGTGCGATTTCCTACTTTTTGGCTGTCAGCAATTTCTCTTTTGGTCCCAAATCTGGTATTATTGACTATTGGCATACTTCAATTTTACATGTTGCTAAAGAGTATGCCAGGAACTTTACCTACTTTTTCATGTAGACGGATTGACATCCCTGTAATATACATGTACTAGGTGTGTCATATTATGACATGCTGAAAACCAGCAGAGCAGTGAAGGGATTTCAATCTCGACAAATGATACTGCATTATAATCCACTGACGATTCTGCCCACTTTGTGAAATGTTCTTAGCATACGGGGGGAGGAAATATGCACAGCAATGAACGTGTTAATCAGTCTCCATTCACCAGATTGTCTCAAACAGTGTTCATCTCTATTCAGAATATATGTGAAATTTTCTTGGCATACAGGGGATGGAAATATGCGCAGCTATGAAGGTGTTATGTTAATTACGTGTTAATCAGTCTCCATTCACCAGATTGTCTCAAACAGTGTTCATCTCTATTCAGAATATATGTGAAATGTTCTTGGCATATGGGGGGAGGATATATGCGGAGCTGTGAACGGGTTTATCAGTTCCCATTCACCAGATTGTCTCAAACAGTATTCATCTCTACTCAGAACAACAAATAAAACAGGTTGTGGATTGAACATAATTTATTTACACATATCATAATGAGATTTACAGTAGTATTTGACCTGACAGCATAACAAATGCCATGTATCAGGATTCTTTTGTTTGCTAAAAATAACACAATACCTATTATATTTCTAAAAAAAAATAACAATGGAGCCTGTGGAATGCAGAAAAACCCTATGCTCACAGAAGATATATATGTATTTTATATTAAAGCTCAGTGAAGGCATATTTCACGGAACAACCCCCCCCCCGGGGCTTTGTATAGTACAGTGTTAAATATTACCAGAATTGTCTTAGGGCCAGGGCCACAGTGCATCTGTGTCTATGTCTAACTCTCGCACTGCAGCTGCATGTTGTCATAGGCCAAACTCATTTCATATCCGCAGGCTGCAGGGCGTCTGGGTCTGACCACGTGGCCAGCTGGCGTGTCAGCTCGTGTTTTCTGTTATACCCACCTGCCTGCGCTGTTTTGCATCTTACAAGCTCTCAACATGACTACAAGCGGCTGCAGTGCGAGAGTTAGACATGGGCACAGATGCAGTGTGGCCCCTGCCTTAGTCTTAGGGTACAGAGAATCTGAGGAGTTGAAACATTAAACTCACAGAACAATCACAGAACACTATAGCAAGCCACCTTCTTGGCACATTTTATGATTATGGCAAGGTAACACATTTATGAATAGAGTATTTATGAAGTGTCACCACTGAGAAAGTTTTATTCTAAGGTAGTGTTAGCTTAACCCTTCAAGTATCAATCAATCTACCTGCATAAAATTTTACTCATTATCCTTTTTTTGTATTATTCTCCAATACCATACATTACAAAAACAAATTGTCCTCTTAAAGTGTCCTTTAGTGTCAATTGTTATACACATGTGTACATGTATCTTGAACATGACTAAGTGTCACTATAGAAACACTGACACCTCAGAAAGTTCTTTTCACACTTTACTTCAAGGGATCAAACTCAAGAGACCAGATAAATGTCATTTTACTTTTCTCAGAATGACACTGCATTTGAAAGTAATACTCTATGAAATAACAGAACTTGATAGTGAAGACACAAAGTGGTGCTTTTATTTCAAGTCCATGACTTTATAAAATGGCCTGAACTTTCTCTAGACAACTTCCAAAAATGTTTGGTTTTTGAAGCGAAGTCTTCATTTATATATTCCCACATCAAACGAAAATGCGTCTCTGAGAACCGTATGAAGATTCACAACAAAAAAAATAGCCCTCACAGGACTTTTCCATGAGACAGCATTAGCAGTATAGACCTACAAGTACCATATTGTTTCATTTATGATAAGGCAGCCAACTAATTTTGAAATATATGAAAAAGTAAACTAGAAATTGAATAAGAAAATAGCATTATCTTCACAAGCATGCATCATCATATACAACATGGCTAAACAGAGTACATGTATAAGTACCAATTAATGACATAGCAAATTAGCATAGTTCCCATTGTCATACTCACAGGTTCATTGAAATGTTGCAGAAAAGTTCAAGTTAAAACTGATAATCTATAAGAAGGTATTCAAAGTTTGTGTGAGAAATACTTTTCATTTGGCACATACAGCACCAGTTCAAGAGCACGGTAAGTGAGTAAGCCTTGCTTTAGAAAATAAACTATTTTTAATACACATACAGTAGGGACATAAATTTGGATGGCAACAGCAATTAAGGCAAAAACCTTGGCATCACATGTCATGTCATGTTCTTTTATTCATAACTTTTGTTAAGTAAAATTTACCCGGATTTTGAATTATTTTGAATTCCCATTTCAGATTTTTTTTTTAACTACTAAAATTTGTATATATAGGTAATAGTAGTTCAATCTGGCTTACATTTCTGCAGAGGAATGGCTAATGTGTATGGCATATCATAAATATTGAGAAGATTTATCTACCCCATAACTTGAAACACAATCATTCATGATTCATGTATTCGTGGTACAAATTCGATACTTTGCTCTAAAAATTACTTTTGGGTAAATGCATTTTCACCTGTTTTTTATGGAGGACTTGATAACAAACATCAGTAGATTTTATCTTTGTTGAGAATGCACATGAAACTATTACCACAGAAAAGACAGGTAAGTAGGGGCACAGAGGATAAGGCAAAGACTGGGGAATTTCATCCATCATTCAGAACTGGCAAACTCAGTTGCTATGGTCATGTACAACTTATGAGGTTTAATATAAATTTCTATAGCACATATTTGTTAAAATTGATCTGCACATGACTCCAAAGTTCTTGTTTGATATAGTATGTAATTAAAATATATAGAGAGAATTGTTGAACCCAATGCATGAATCTATTATTCTGTGATCAATCTCCATTGTGTATTTTGAAAGAAATGGTTTGATAGTTCAAATATGGCTGAAAATTTATGTGCCACTCAAGTAGTATGATCCAACAGCTGTTTCAAACAAATAACAAAGAATAGTCCTAAATGCAATGCAGATTACATAAACTTATCATCAATCCTCTACTCTAAAGCTTCAGGGGTCTGGCTTGTATAATTCACTAATGCTGACACTGATCTTTTCACTAGTGTATTCTGAAGTTTCATTGTTGCTGTTTTTTATTACAGAAATAAATCACGTACTACTAGCCAACAGTATCATAGGACCTCACAAAGCCATACCTTGCACACCTAAACTAAGTATATGTATATTAGAATTCACAATCGACCTAGGGCTTATCTGTATCAAAAAAAAAAAAAAAACACAGGGTGCTATAAAATTCCTTAGAAGTCATTGCCAATGCTATATGGTTCACAAATGCAAAGAAGAGATCCTTAGATCTACATATAGACATATGAATGAATGTGAGTATTTTCAAAGTGTTAAGTGTTCATGTACAATACTTTGATCACTTCATTACATGTAATTATACCCTTCATATCCAGGAACCCTAGCAACAAGAACATGTATTGCAATAACCCTGATAGGCCAGTTATAGGAACACAAAATAGAAAATCTCTAATCAATAAATAACAAACACATATATATCATACATAAATAAAGGTAAACTTTGACCAATTATTCTGAGGTATACCATTGATTAACTTAATTAACTATAAGAATTTCAAAATAACTTCTATACAAACAAAACAAATATAAAATGGCAAGTTAATAAATATATAAACTGTTTTTATATGCTTAATCTGAGCTTACTGCCATTGGTATAAACATGGGCATCGCTATCATCACAAACAAAAACAAACAGGAATGGATATTCGCTAATTTATTCTGTGCTATAAAATACAGAATGAAGATGATAATCTAGTTATCGCTGCCAACATTTGCTGTCCGCCTGTAGAGCATGGGAGTAGTTATCAAATCTGTATGGCAGATTTAGTGACCGTGGTACAGTGATAAAAATCATCATGTGATCATATCTTCATGTGGTGTCGCATGTTAGGAAGAATACTTCAATTGTTTTCCTGTAATACTATCATTAAGCATATGTCTTGCAACCAGGGAAAATGAGTCGGAGGTCGCGCGGGATAATGAAGATACACCGCGGTTTTTGGTCATTTTTAACTATTTTCCAACTAAGATACTAAATTATTTTTTGTTTTCACAAAACGACAATGTAATTTTTTAAAATCTGAATAAAGAAATATCTTGGTATCATAGTAAAAAATAGTAAAAAAAAAAAAAGTAAAAAATAGCTGTGACTTGAACTCACCCGACACACTTTCGACTTATTTGCCTTGGGTGCAAGACATATACATGGTGCGAGTTTGTTTCTACGCTTTGTGCATAAGCACAGCTTTGCCAGTAAGAAAATAACAACCACTGTTTTAAATATACATGCATTTCTTTCAGTCAAAAAAGTTCAAAATTAAAAGAGGGCAAAGAGAAGGGCTACATCCCAGTATAAAACAGATTTGCTCAATTCTGGTCTTCAGGTGAATAGCAAATGGTGGCGACAATATACTGATCCCTCAAAGTGCTCACATTGTTTATGAACCTTAAATAACAACAAATGAGGGGTAAATAAAACTTCAGCTGTAATTTTGAATAACAGGCACTTCCTTTATGCTAAATACCAGAAAATGAGTGAAGTGAATTTAAAACAAACAAAAAAAAAAAAAAAAGATGATTATTGTGCCCGCTGCAAAAAAGATCAGGAAACTTCCTAGACACTAGTCTCTGGAGATTTCACCGCTAAATCATGAGATTCTCATTGGAAAAAAATCAGAATGACATGATGATATTCTATGTCTTCATGATTATGAGAATTCAAATTTATTTTGACAGTATTACATACATATTATGGCAAGCTGAGGTAAAAGATATTTACATATGTAGTACCAGTCTGGAAGAAATATTAAAACATTTTTAATAACGTAATAATCCATCACATCAGACATTACTCTCTGAGCTAATGATTTTGAAGTGAATGATAGCCCTAATATTAAAGTCACTGAGACAGCCAGAGTATGGGGAGAGGGGTGGGAGGTCTATCTTGCTATTTGTGCTTCTAAAATCCTTTCTCCCATGTGTTTTAAGTTCCAATTTTCATTGAAGTGAGTAGTACCATGGTGAAGAAGTATAGGCAAATCAAAAAATGTCATCCTATAGTGAAGCCGAAACAATTTTGAATTGGCCTACACATGCAAAGGGGAGCTGAGTCCATATGCACATTATGTGACTCTTTGACAGAATAGGTATTTTACATGTAGCTACAGATATGTCCATTAACAGTGTGATATCTACTGCCAACTTTCACATCATGCTCAGCCATTTCATAGGTAAAAACCTTCCATTATAGGTGTGAGATGTGGCCCCAATTTGAAACAGCCTTACAAAAGTCTTCTATTTAAAAAATTCTGCGATACATTCTGCCACATGTTGAAAAAAAAAATCCAGACCAACACAGTAACTCCTCCTTTCACTTGCAGATACACATGCTGTGCCTACTAAAGATTTCAGTCTCAAAAAGCATTACAGGAACAAAGAGAAGAGCACCTAAGCTATGTGATTGTCACTATGGCACTCATACAGAATACACACTTTTCAGTTCTCTGCTTTCATAAAAAAGACACATAGTAATTTAGGACTGGAAGGCCAGTGCATGTGGAGTTGTCTTGCTATCTACCGTGTCGAGGTAAAACCTAGTAACTGTGTTTGACCAAATTCCGAGAAAAATGAAGAAAACAATCAATGTTGATACTAGGGTTTACCTTTGTATTTTAGGAAAAATACAGCTTTTGCTAGGTTTTGCCCTATTTTTTCTCGAAAACTACTGTATAAATCGAAACAAGTAGGGAACACAGCATAAAGGGAGACCCATATGATCCATACATAGCATTATCTCACTTTTTCAGAAACTCGGAGTTACTAGGTTTTACCTCGGCATGGTGGCAATGATATCCACATAATGTCATACTGTACCAATCTGAACCGGATCAGCAGATTTTAATTGCTAGACATGATCTGTTCCATTCTGGGCATAAAGCAATTAGATTAGAATGGATGGATCTTGGCTAAAGTGGTGCAATTTGATGTTATGTGCTTACACTTTTTACAGAATAACGCAAACAACCTGCTATTGCCCCGACTTTCCAGCCCATGCCAAGAAATACAAAATTTGAAACAGACTCACAGGCAGTTGTGATGGAATGACTCACAGGCACTGTTTGTCGAACTCCCATTTTTGTTTGCGACAAACATCTTGTATTTGAAATCCTGACTTGCCTTGCTTGTGACTTTTAATTTGCCTCTCATCAGAAAAAATAATAGCAGATAAAGAAGTGTCTGACACGACATTTTCCTGTATGTGGGACACTTTGGCTTTAGCAGTTACATGATCAAAATAATTCATTATTACCCTGAAGAAATATGAAAAACAGTATTTTCTGAGAACAAATTCTGTGAATTCAGCTGCCAAATGATGAAAAGAACTGTCACATTTTGGTTTTGATGAGACATGTTTGCTGCAGTAGTGTTAAATTCTTATTATTCTATTTCTTTTTGCACAAATGGTACGGATTTAGCCTGAAAGAGGACATACTAATAAACTCAACAACAACTGTTACATGAATCTTTTAACATTTTGTGAGGAACCGTTCTCATTTACACAACGTAATTACAAGCCATCCCGAACCTTCAGATCACTAAATACATCTAAAAGTGTGTCAAGACCTAAGAGAAATCCATGATCTGGACCAATGTGTTTCACTGTGTCATTGAGAAATCCATCGAATGTCGCATGGGCAAAATCCACCACTCGCACATCAGCCATGTTGGGTTGTCGGCTCGGTGTGGAGTTGCTAGATGGCACTGTGGAATTTTCCATTTCACTTGAACTATGATGTTTATTATGGCACGAGCAACTGTCTTCAATGTTGCTTGACGATTGTCGACCTTCACACCCATCTTGCGAGGAGAGAGACAGAATGTTCATGGACTCGGTTGTACTACACACATCCTCAAACACTTGCTCTGAATCATTAGAACTTTCACTGGTGTCACTTTCAGAACACTCACTGTCACAATCTTCTAAATCCTCGTCATCTCCATCGATGTGAGACTCTGTTACATTTCCTGAAGGTTCCAGCAAGTCACATTGTCCTTCACCACCTTCCTCCACATCTCCCTCGTAGATGATCAGCAAAGAACAGGAGTAAAATCTGTAGCTATCCAGTTGCATGATCACGTTTTTCAACTGCTCTAACTGGTGCAAGATTGAATCTATCAGCTCAACCCGCATGTCTTCACCGTTTGACAGAAAGTTGACAATCTGACTCTTCAACTCATCATCACTCATCTGCCTGCCATGGTTTTTGTCCAGGGTCTCATAGTCACCGGTAGTGGCCAGATATTTCTGAAAAAAAAAAAAAAAAGAAAAGAATGACCAGGTGTTTTAAAATGAGATGCGACATGATGAAATCAGGCGCTTGTCAAATTTTCAGCATATGGAGTTATTGGTATCACTGTGAAGATTATTCATTTCCCTTTCAATGTATGAAAAAGGTATTGGTCTACCTTAAGTAGAAGTTGAGATATTGGCAATTAAAGATGATGGGGGTGACCGGTTGCTACAGCTGAATTTAGTGAGAAAATGGCCGATCACTTTTGTAAATCCTTCTTTACCTTTGTTAGGCCATGCCACTAAATTACAATTTTTGGGTATTTACTCGCTCTATTTCAGTCAGTTGAACTCTGAAATACATGTTTAGATTGATATAGAAGGCTTTGGCGAAGAAAAAAAAAATACATTAAAAATTCATTCACTGTTGAAAAACATGTGATTTCTCCTATCGGCTCAGTTTGATGAGCACCTGATTTCCTCATGTCGCATCTCAAATATGTGCTGTGATTATAGGAGGCATTCCAAAGAAGAGTTGACTGCCTAGCACCACCTGCTACTTTTAGTTTCCCACTGCAATTTTGTTTACTACCATGAAAATTTTCAATTAACAACCTTTGAGGAGAAAAATTTAACACGTCACAATATTGGCAGCATCAACAATAATGATAGAGAGAGAGAGATGATTGGTACAAATATGAAAGCTGTTATGTCTTAATATGCTGGATAATACTATATCTCGTGAGCGGGAAAGAAAATGAAAAACAAAAAGAAAAAAAAGAAAGAAAGAGAGAGGGGAAAAAACTAGGAAAAAAACAACAACAAGATTCTGCCTGAACACAAAGAACATTAAGAGCATAAACAAATTATTTCTGTGCCCTAAAGTTAAACATTACATCTATAGGAGATTTGTGATATACACTAGTTGCTTACTTTAATCCCATACAGTCTAATAAACATTACATTTATGGGAGATTTACATCATAAATTATCCACTTACCTTCATCCCCCACAGTCTTATGGCATGAATTGGTTGCTTACCTTCATCCCATAGCATCTAATGATCACTACATTCACGGGAGATTTATGGCATAAACTGGTTGCTTACCTTCATACCACACAGCCTAATACCCAGGGATGCTGAGGTAGTTGTCTTACATTTGTTGACTTGGTAGGCTACTTTCTCTGGCGTGGCATCGTCTCCATGCTGTCGGATGCCCATCTTCAGATCCAGTATACAGGGCTGTTTGTAGCCGGCCATCAGATCCTCTAACATCATGAAATCTGCATTGCAAGTTAAGGCTAAGTAGTTGTAAAGTAGGGCATCCCTCGACTGAACTGACCCAGCTGGAGATGCGCAGTTGCATTTTTTTTTTTTGGTCTCTCAGCCACCTGCAGACAGCTATCTCTAAGAAAATGCTGTAAATAATTCTTACTTTTATAACTCTTATATCTCCATACAGTTTCTAACTGCAACTATGTAATTGCTCTGATTCTAATCCCAAGGTGGACTGCGAGCGGTTAGCTCTTAGCAGCCTGTATTGTCGTGTATACGTGTGTCTGAGAAGTGTAAAATTCTTGGCACTTTGTATA
>JBCAUA010032581.1:0-12255 GCA_038406235.1 Peronia verruculata | reverse complement strand
TGGCTGCTAAACATTTTGGTTCTGTAAAGCGCTTCGAGCCCTACGGGGGTGAGGCGCTATATAAATGCTCTTTATTAATAATAATAATAATAATAATAATAATAATAATCATCATAATTTAATAAAACAGGTACAGAGTGATTGTTTTCTTCTTATTGTTATCCTTTTATCAACATTTTTGTTGATCAGTCTTTGAATGATGTAAAGTAGAGTATTTTTTTTCTCTTTACACAGCTAGCTCAATACCTATTTTTTTTTTTGAGAGGGGAAATAACAGAACCCAGGACAATCATCTCCCTTTCACAGCCAAACTAAGCTTTCACTGTCCTGTATCTTTGTGTCCACGAGCAAAGGGACTCCCAACTCCAGAACCAAATGGACATCCAGATATCTCTATGGAAAAATCAATTCTATATCTGAGCCCCGGGTGCTAAACGTAATCGTTCATCGGGCATGTGTACTATACAAATTTACGCTCGCAAAACATAATTGCCGCTATAACCTTTATCTGATATAGTTTTTATTATCATTTTTCTTTTCACTTTTATTTGTTGCTCCTTTGCTTGAAGACCTGGCCCGTGAGTCCAGCAACATGGCGATTATGAAATGGTGAGCATAAAAAGATTATTCTCCTGCATCACGTGCTCTGTTCACACGTGGAGAGCTACTAGAACGTCTACGATAGCCATAAAACTTTGGTCGTAAACGGAATCCAGATGAACAGCGGCCTGTGTTACGACAAATTTGTTTGGATCATCTTTACTAGCCTAACCGTGCATGTGTGGAGGACGAAAACAAATGATGAATGAGCGACTAGTTCGTTGGACGGATGGATGGATGGATGGATGGATAAATGGGTTGAAGGATATGGATGGATGGATGGATGGATGGATACATAATGGATGGATGAATGGCTGGAGGGATGGATGGATAAATGGGTAGACAGATAGATAGATAGATGGATATACCAGTGACCGGATGGACGGATGGATGATGGATGGATGGATTGATGGAAAGATGGATGGACGAGCGGATGGACAGATGGATGGATAGATAGATGGAGGGATAGATGGATGGATGTAAAGTTAGATGGATAGACCAGTGGACGGACGGATGGATGGCTGATGAATAGATGGATTGATGAAAAGGTGATTGGACGGGCGGATGGATGGATAGATAGATAGTTGGATGGGTGTATGGATTCAATAATGAATTAATGGATGCGTGATGGATAGATGTGTGGAAAGATGGAGAGGATGAAAAGAAGAATGTGTTACTTGATAGTAAATCACCATGAATATTATTTCATTTATAAAAACATAATAGAACTGTCAGACCGGAAACTAGCAAAACAATTCAAGAAAAACAAATAACACAGAAATCTATCACTTGATTGTGATGGTCAAATTTCTGCCAAATTTTCGAGTCAACTTGACTCTTCTTCTGGGCAATAATGAAAACATATAAAATGTAAAAAAATCATCACCATCATTTTCCTTTGGCAATACCTAATTTACATTTTTTATGTTTCATTATTGCCCTAACGAAGAACCAAGCGGGCTCGAAAATTTGACAGAGATTTGATCATCACAATCAAGTTGTTTATAGATCTCAGTGTTATTTGTTCTTCTTGAATTGTTTTGCTAGTTGCTGGTCTGACAGTTCTATTGTATTTTTATAAAATCATCATCATCATCATTATTTTATAAAATATAACAAGGTTGTCTAACCAGCAACCAACTAAACAATTTAAAAAACAAAGAACAAAATGCAAATAACATATACAATGACAGATTTTGAAAACGCAACATTATATTGAATCTTTTCAAGTGTTGCGTTTGTAAAGTCCGTCAGTAGAATCACTTTTAAGTGTTGCGTTTTTAAAGTCCGTCAATATATATAAAGGACTTGACATCGTTGTCATTTTCAGGTCAAACTGACTCTTCTTCAATACATCATCATCATCATTTTACAAAAGACAATAGAACTGTCAGACAGCAAACTAGCAAAACAATTCAACATATAACATAGAAATCTATAAACAACTTGATTGCGATGATAAAATCTCTGCCAAATTTTCGAGCCCCTTTGGCTCTTCGTCAGGGCAATAATGAAAACATAATAATATAAAATGTATCATCCTCGTCATAACCATCATCATCATCATCATTTTACAAAAAAAAAAAAAAAATCTTAAACTTAAGATGACTGTCCACCGGCAACTAATCAAATACATCGACAAAAAAAGAAAAAGGTGGAAAAACATTATGAAGAATTTTGAATGAGTCAATAAAGAACTATATATATGTCTGTTCGATCTGATAACCCTCTGATAGCTGCTCTTATGATAAGAGGTTCTGATGTTGGGGTCTGGAGTGAACAGTTCATGACTATTGACTATTACATTATCAATGTTGATGTATTAGTAATAATGATAACAAGATATCGAATGTGTATTAAATACATTAGCCAAAACAACAACAAGAACAAGAACAAGAACAACAACAACAACAACAACGAACAAATGGACAATAAAACAATATGTCATAAGACAAGAATTCTGCAGGGTCTTGGTTTGAACATGGTTTAAATGCAGAGAGGAGAAACACTGCACTTATGTAATGTCAAAACAACAATTATCACAACAACAAAATAACAACAGCAGCACCACCACCAACAACAGTATCAAGTGGCCTACCGTGCCACAATAGACGCTGGGGTTTGCCGGACCCAAATCATGACGTCAGCCTTGGGCACGTGCGAGAGGCCTGACCAGGGCGTGCTAAGACGCCATGACTGGCAGGTCACCTCGACATTGCCCAGCGATATGACATGAAAGACGCATCACTATCATGGTACGTGTACATATTCAAACGTTGTTTTTCGGACAGAAAACAGAACTAGATCTAGGCCAATTGCCCATGAGTGCTCACATCATATAAACTGACCTATCTAACAGATTTCAGTTACGTATTACGGATTTAAAAAGTGAAAAAAAAAAAAAAAAGGAAAGGATGGGCGATTGCAGGTAAGGAAAAAGAAAAAAAGAAAGAAAAAAAGAAAAGAAAGAAAACAGAAAGAAAAAGGAAAGAAAGAGAGAAAAATAGAAAGAAAAAAAAAACAGGCAATAATTTGGACACATAACAGTATGAGATTGAAACAGGGATAAGACTTGCTCTTTAGTTGAAGAGGATATCAAAATAATGATGTTACGATAAACAGATCAAAATATGACTGTCCTTCTGTTTGCCACACACACTTAAGTCCAGCCCTCAAACCCAGAAAATGAACATCACCAATGCATCTGCACCTCTCCACTCTCTACTTAACTCGAGACTCAACCCAGGTCTGGGCAGGACCTGACCTGCGGAATCAGCCGCTTCCTTCCTTCCTGCTGAATCAGTGAGTTGCACTTTTATGGCCTAGGGTCCACCCTGCTCACTCACTGCTTCACTGACTCAGCGAGTTGCTCGGCTTATGTTCTGTTTGGTTTGTGTTGGGGGTTAACGGCACATCAGCACGATTACAGCTATAATGTGCCAATCATGGTGAGATACGTTTACATGTCAAAAAGACTCATCAAAGTGTATATATATAAACTATAATTTCGTATCGACGATGAGTTTACGAGTTATGAAAGGAATACCCACACCGACCCCCTCCCCGCGCAACACCCACGCACGCACGCACGCACACACACACACGCACGCGCGCGCGCGCACACACACACACACACAGGCACACGCACACATACACACACAATGATTTTCTTTTAAAAATAAATTCAGATAATCAAAGATTGTGCAGCGAAATTAACAAAAGGCGAGTAGAAGTAAAAGTGCGGATTCCTGTGTAGATCGCTGCATGCTTTCCAAGTGAAACGTGTATGTTAGCATGGTGGCCTTACAGTTTGGCTCAGCTCCATATCTAGCGTGCAGAGTTACTCTAATATAGTGCTGCGCTGAACGGAAGAACGTTGTGACCAGCCCTAATGCTTCCCTTTGCCACACCCAAGAATGTATTGAGCAAGCAATGTAAAGAAGAAAAAAAAATTTTTTTTTTTTTACTTCTTGCCATTCGAAAGACTGATCACAAAAACATTTATATTTTGACAACATTATTACAATAAGAAGACAAGAGTTTTTCTTGTATGTACTAGGAATTTCTTGGAATTGTTCATGATGTAATTTTCAAGCAATAAGCGTAAAAATGGGTTTTTTTTTTTTTTCCTTCCTTATAGTCTGTGAGTTTGGCAAAGAAAAGTAAAAAGAGACGTCAAAATGACCCCCCCCCCCCCTTCCACCATTTGTAGGTCACTCTCAGCGGTTTCGTGCACTGGCGTAACATTAAAAAAAAAAAAAATAGTTTACTACTGTTCACAGCCCTAGCAAATATTATTATTCTACTCAAGCAAAACAAAATAAAATTAAACATAACGAAAAGCCCACCTGGCAACCCTTTTTTGCATAACACTATATTTCAAAAGGAGACAAAGAGAATCTCCCTCCATAATTCCAGTACCTCCAAAGAATCTCACCCCACATGATGTGAAAAAATGTCTCTGGTCTTTGCTGTAAGTCTTATACATATCCCGACTGCACAGCCAAACACAAATAGGCGAGGGAAATGAAAAATAAAAGCCTTCACTCTCCATTTGCAGCGATCCCTGACATGACTCACGCCTATCCAATAACCCGCATAAATTATGATAACTGAATTTTGCGGAATTTGAAAAGGATGGGGTAGGGGGGGGGGCATTATTTGCCGCCATATTGTCACAGCCTCTGAAACGTCATCTCGCCCCAGCCTGGGAATGTTTTCTTGTTTTCATTTTCTCCAAAAGTCCTACGCCATTCTTAAAATAACGAAACTATAGAAGACAGGAAAACGAAAATAAAAATTAAACATAAAAACAAGCCAGAGAGGGAGAGAAAGAAAGAAAGAAAGAAAGAAAGAAAGAGAAAGAAAGAAAGAAAAAAAGAAAGAAAGAACAGAAAGAAAGAAAGAAAGAAAGAAAGAAAGAAAGAAAGAAAGAAAGAAAGAAAGAAAGAGGGAGATTATAATTAATAACTTTAAAAAAATAATAATAATAAAGGAAAGAGAAAAATCATACATTGTCGGGTTCCTCCAGAAATACTGAACTATTATTGCAACTTTGCCCAGGGGCTGCAGGTTGGGAGATCTATGTGCTACGTGTCCCTTCGCCATGACAACAAGAAACAAACAACGTCAGAAACCTCAAAATATCAATCACAAATTAACACGGTCATTATAGGAAATGAAGAGAGAATTCTCTTGCCAAAGCGCTTCACTGCTGGGTTAATCATGTATCGCCTAGTGAAAATTTTCGGCGTTCTACGCCCTCGTTAGTGAAGCGCTTTGGCAAGAGAATTCTCTCTTCATTTCTTATACACGGACAAAATGCTGCTCAAAAGAAATATAAATTCTCTAAAGAGCACAGTCATCATTGTGCCAAGGAATAAATACTATACTACTACAGAGAACTAACGCATGAATATTCAGCGGCGCATAAAATTAAAACCAACACTGTAACGAGTTTTTGTAGTTGTTGTTGTGTTGGGATTTGTTTGTTTGTGTTTGGGGTTTAACGGCACATCAGCACGATTACGGCTTTACATGTATTTTGTCAAACACGGTAAGATATGTCTATAATCATATTAAGAAGAAGAAAGAGAGCGGGACAGAAGACAGGATCAAGAAGAGAGAGAGAGAGAGAGGAAATGTCACCCCTGAAACGTCGAGGATGACATTTCATGGGAGACACCCCACCTATGGCGGGCTTTCACCACCTGCAGGTGGGAGTAAAGAACTTACTTATAGACCCCGGTCCCCCGCCGGCGAGTGTTGGGATTTAACGGCTCAACACATCAATAACGACAACAACAACAACTCGTTAAAGTGTTGGTTTTAATTTTAACTATGCCAGTATGCGGTAATTTGACGCTAAGAACTGGCAGTCAACGGTCTTGACAGGTTATCGCATTCGTCTATCGGCTTTAAGTCACAGATTGTGTGTGAAAGGTGACAAGTGAGAAAATAGCCATACTATTATGCAATCCAGCGGCCCTGCATCAGGAAACAACGGCAGATCTATAATTCTATAGATCAAATTTCATTATTCCGAGAAACCAACAGAAAACAGAGCGATAGCGCACTCACCTTAGTTCGTTCTATGGTATTACGTGTAGCTCACAAGCGCGGGTTCGTACTGGCTCCAGCACGGATGAAAGCCAAGTGGATTATGAATGGAGAAACTTACTCACCCCAGATCCAGACTTCGTCATCACTGCAATCATCTGGGATCTCGCCCGTGGAGTGCGCGTAGCGGATTGAAGATGGACCAATGAAAGCATCGGAATGGAGTACGTATCATTGGGTCAGCCGCAAACGGGGAACCCCCTCTACAGATTACGTTACAGTATTTTTCGGGAAAACTAGCTAGGTAACATTCTGTCGTATTGTTCCACATTTGCCCACAGCTGCTTCTCAGCTTATTCATCCTCATTCCCCTTTTTGTTTCTTTTTCAGTTTTATTTGACATTGCGTTCGTTCGAGGGTGAGCAAGAGACGAATCGATATCATTTTGCGAGTGCATGAACATGCATTCTGGATTAACTTTCCTCGAAAACTCTTTCATTATCGATCAACTATTAGTCATCCCGTTAGCTAAATTGCGATCTGGATGGAGGGGTGATGGATCGGTGGGTGGGTGGGTGGGTGGATGGATGGATGGATGGGTGAACAGATGAGTTGAAGGATGTGCGGATGGATGGATGAAAGAAAGAGAGGGAGGGAAAAGAGGAAGGATGGATGGATGGATAGATGGATGGATAGATGGATGGATGGATAGATGGATAAATGAATGCAAGCATGGAGGGAAGGGTCGATGGATGGATAGAAGGAAGGATGGATGGGTGGATGGATGGATAAATAAATGCATGTAAGGATGGATGGATGATGGGTGGATGGATTGATGGATGGATGGATGGGTGGCTGGCTGGATGGATGGATGATGATAGAGGGACGAATGGATAGATGGCTCGATGGATGGATAGATGAACAGATGGACTGATGGATGGATGGATGGATGGAAAGAAAAAAGGGGGAGGACTGAATACCGGTATGACATGTTGTCTATCTTAGTCTGTCTGTTTGCCTACCTGTCTGTGTCTATCTGTCTGTCTGTCTGCCTGACTTCCGTGCTTGTGCCTCTACATCCGCCTGCTTGTTCGTCAGACCTCTTTGCGTCTGTCCGTTTGCCTGTTTATTTATTTTTCTACCTCCCTTTCCTTTGTACTTTCCCCAAATTTCCCACACCCTATGACTTCCCACAAACTGAAGAATTTGCTCACGCTTAGAGGTCACTTATTTCCCTCCGCTACGCTCCAACCACTTGCTTTCCTTCCTCTCCTATCGAGTTAAACAAAGCGCTAAACAAAGCCGCCGATCGCATCGCCACACATCAATACCACGTCATGATCCCGACCAGGAAGAGATCGCTACCGCTCTTCTCTTTCCCGGAAAATCGCCGGTGGCGTAAACCCGCGGAAATAGGCCTACTAATTATTAATATCGGTGTTTGGTTTTGCCCTTCACGGCGCTAACACATACTCACAAACCACCACCCCCTAAAAAAAAATAATAAATCCTGCATAGGTAATCATATTAGGGAACAGGGTGACCCAGACAAGTGTTCTGGGAGTCCTTAGTCTTCCCTTTCCTCACCCTCCGCCCTTAAGGTCAAGTGTCGCAGGCAGTTTCTGAGGAGATATGACACCACCCCCCCCCCCCCACCACCATTCCTGACATATTTCTCAATAAACATCAGTCAAGAGCCTGACGAGGGCGTAGAACGCCGAAAACTTGTACGAGACAATACCCAGCAGTGAAGCGCTTTGGTAAGAGAATTCTCTCTTCATTTCTTGTACACGGACAAAATGCTGCTCAAAAGAAATATAAACTCTCTAAAGAAATGACTCATATTGGAGGACTGAGTTGTGGTTCGATTCAATGTACATGCATTTGGCATCTAAACAGCACATTTCCATTTTTTTATTTTTTTTATTTTATTCTTATTTCGTATCCTTTAAACCAAATCATGATACGCTGTCTATGCAAGTTTTTTGTTTTCAGCCAAAAAGAGGCGACACCCAATTGATAAGATGTAAACTTATCTGTTCTTGCATTTTTTTTTTTTTTTAACTATACAAGTCTCTTAAATTTTATCTTACAAGTCAAACTGGGATGATGAAATTCATGCACAAGCATAATTATATTAAACAGAAGTGTCTATTTACGCGACTGGGTCTATCTTAAACACTCGTTAGCGGGATTTGCGCTGGTCGATGGTCCCAGTGGGTTAAGCTAGCGGGGTTGGTCTAGTTCATTTTAATCATTATTGAAAAAAAAAATGGAGAGTAGGGGAGAGAATTTTTCTTTGTTTGCCGACACGTGGGACAGCGCTCGTGATTTTTCCGTTATCGTGAGTAACGTTCTGAGACTAGTCGTGTAAATAGACTCAGCCATATCGAATGTATCAGGACATTTTTTTTTTTTTCCATGTTGTGTGATGCATTTTCTTTTTCTCATATATCATGTTTTGTTAAATGTGAAAGAGGCTCTAATCATTTCAGCCTGAAAAACTTACCATAACAGTTACCTCCTCTTGCAAATAAACAATGCGTAGTTTATAAAATGTCCGTATCATATTTCATGTTGGAGTTACATCGCTTCCAGTTTTCTTGTTTGTTACTATAAATCTATAACAGAACCCACTACAGGCTTGTGGACTCTAAAACTGCTGAAGAGTTTGTTTGAAAACTTAGTGTGGATCAATGGTGAGTGGCGAGAGTGATGTAAACACCTCGGTGGCCTCCCATCTGAAATTTTGCTTACACATAAACCGGAAGAAAAAGCTTCTTATGTTTGATATTATTCTATGTAATTATATCTAAAACACCGAAAAAAAAAAATTATGTTTTTTAGAGGTTTATTTATTTCTTTTAAAGATCTTTGTTGCCTCATTTCCCCTTAACAACACTTAGTGACTTCCTTGTCTGTAGACGCCAAATAAAATTGCGCATGATCCAGATGTTAACTCTTCTGACATGGGAGACGGTTACAATTGTAATCGGGAGGCACATCCTTGTGTGTCTGTGAGCAGAGATGTCAATAAGTTTACATGAAAAAGTAGGAAAAGTTCCTGGCATTCTTTAGTGGCACATAAAACTGAAGTACGTGAACAGTAAATAATACCAGATTTGGGGCCAAGAGGAAAATTACTGACAGTCAAAAAGTAGGGAATCCTATTAAAGTAGGAAATCTGACATCCCTGTGTGAGAAAGAAAAAAAGGGCGACAACAACAACAGCAACAAACAAAGAAGGAATGTAAGAAGGGATGTGGGGGTTCCTCCTACACCGCCTGATTCCCCCCCCCCCCCCGCGCCTCTTTTCCCCTTAAAACACAATCAATTCTAATGACCTCCCCCCTCCTTTTTTTTCCACACCGTGCGGCAGTGGTGTTGAATAAAGCTGACTTCAATACATAGATAACATGCATATACATATATGGGAAATCTTTAAGCTTGATCTGTGAGCACATCTGTAGGTATATTCACGTGTGTGTATGTCCATGTGCGAATGTGTGAGTAAGAACGAGTGAAAGAGGGAGAGAGGAGGAAAAGACTAAAAGATGGGGGAGGGGAGGGGGAGACAAAAGGCTTTTGGGATCTTTCTTTCTTTGTCACGCCGTTCCCCGTATCAGAATCGGTCACTTATCTTTCTTACCCCCCCCCTCCCCCCCAATGCTTTCCCGAACAATAAGACAGCGCTATTCAGGAGCACGACGCTCAGTACGATCCTGATGGATGGTTTATCTCTTGATAGGGAAAAGTGTTAACTTGGTAGGAAAAAGTGTTAACTTGGTAGGGAAAAGTGTTAACTTGGTAGGAAAAAGGGTTCAAACCTTGATATACATGTATATCTGAGTGGAATTCGTGTTTGTATATTTCTGTGTATGTGTTTGTGAGAGAGAGAGGAACGAAAGAATGATGGAATGAAAGAATAAATGCATGAATGAAACAGAGAAAATATGAAATGAAAAAGAAAGGAAGAAACCAGAAAGGTGGATAGAAAGAAAAGAAAAAGAAGAGATCAGGAAGGTGGGAAATACTTAGTTGTAAGTGTGTGTGTGGAAGGGGGGGGCAGGTTGGGGGTATCAGGCAGAAAGTGAAATAAAAAATAAAACCAGAGATTATACTTAAGATCACTACAACAACTGCCATAACTTTGTTAGATCTAACTGTAGGCTCTAGCCTTACATGCAATAACGTACTGCTGGAGACTGGTACGGTGTACAGTAAGGTATTTAAGACCACGGTGGACTTAATCGTTATTAATGCTTGAGAGACAGACAACTATGCAAAATACAAACATTGTTGTGCCTGATGATAAAAATCTCCACAAAACCCGTGTCATGGCTCCTGAGACGCATTCAGAGACAATAGCCGTACGATTAACAGTCAATGCATAGAACTCGATGAATAAATCTTTCCATAACAAGGGCTCATATTTTTAGAATTTCCCGACAACAATGTACAGAACTTAATAAATACACCTTTCAAAACCAGTGCTCTTCGGGAAAAGACACTGACAACGATTCTAAAGCAGGGTATTAACAACAATTACTTTAAAATGTTCTTTCCTTAGAACTTAATAGGCGCAGATAAACCTTTCAACACTGGCAGCAGTGCCTGTCAGTAGATTTCACCGAGAACACTTCAAACTTACAATGTATTCACAGAATTTGACAAACAACTTTTCCATATCACTGGCATTGTTCGGCACTGTAATCTGCAGACAAATAACAGTCACAGTCTTTAAATTTACATTCTTTGCTACGCACAGTTTAACCCTAGAAGTACCTAAAGGAATATTTGCTGATGTGCTGAGGTTTCTATTATGATATTTATTCGTCTCCTGGAAATGCATTTAAATATAAAAGGTGTTAAATTCTTTTTTTTTTTTTCAAAGTTAGTGTACATTGTTTAGAACTGAAGTCTGTCACAATGTATAATGGGCAAATCCGACAAGATCGGTACCTTGGCACAGCCAGGGTAAAAATATATAATATACATTGTAACCCCCTCCCATGTCAGTGTGCCTCGGTCAACAACAACAAAACTTTTAAGATTTAGATCTATGCCCTGAGCACTCGGCACCAGTACAAAACCAGCGACCACGGTATCACAAAGATCCGGTGCGCACAGTTATTTCATACATTGTATAACATTTTACTGTTATTATTATTTTCTTTTTCCTTTCAAGTGGACACCAGGAGGTTCAAAGGCGTAGTATATAGAACGTAAATAAGTGGACACTCTTGGCCTTCTTGAAAGTAGCAATTTGTGCTTCTGTCCAGTCGAAAGCTAACGTGGTATTATCAAACTGCCCTTCTTCTTCTAGAACCCCCCCCCCCAATCAAACAACAGAACATGACAGGAGGTGTTGACCATATGGTTGGGGGGGGGGGGGTGACTAATCCCAGCTTGACCCTTTAAATCCTCTTCAAGTTTTTTTTTTTTTTTGTCTTATCGAGAGACTTGAAATTTCATCGGTTTCTCAAGCCTGATGCAACATGCATGTTATCTTGGGAGACACTGATACATCCCCTCACGATGGTAGGTGCAGCTTTACTATCCCATCCCGTACGATATGGGACGTTCACACCAGGATTTTCTACATTTTAAACATACATGAAAAAAAAAAAGGGGGGGGGGGGAACGATCCAGCGAACGATGTGGAGTGTGACAAAACCAGACTTCTTAAGAAGGAAAGAAAATTCCCCCCCCCCCCCTCCCTCCCGCCTTTCCCTTCCCTGAATGATGTGGCGTTTGTGGAGTCAAGATCCAGTTTTTGAAGGCCTTTCAGTCTTTGGTAAAATAAGACTATCTCAGACGTTCTTGTACCCATGTTGGGCTGTGGCGAAGGTTGTTAGCACTTGGTGATACTTAATTAAGTCACTCATCCAGATGGCCTGAGGACCCACATAAAATGGGTGGCCAAATTTAAAAAAAAAAAAAAGTGTGGGCTCGAATGAGGTTTTTCGAGATCGGTCACATGACCGAGGCAACATCGCTAACATGTGGCTTTGTTTATATGATGTGACATGTCTGAAAGCTCATCATTGGTCAAGATCTGTCTGCCATGCGCAGAGCAAGTAAACAAATCAGCGT
>JBCAUA010032570.1:0-12256 GCA_038406235.1 Peronia verruculata | reverse complement strand
ACGTACACACGGGACCTCCGAAATATATTCGCCCTTATCCGAGAAGACTAGACGTCGGGCTTCCCTACCCACAGGAACCAGGGGACCGTTGAGTCATTTAAAAAAAAATGCGGGTTTTCGATCTTCGTGTTCTGTCATCCCCCTATGCAGAACCCGCGTTTCAATCCCGGCCTGTTTTGCTCCATGAGCAGACGCCATACCCATTGAGACACTGCGTCCCCCCTATGGACAGTATGATGTGGAATAACCCCATAAGTACTCGGGTGTCTTGGCCCGACACCGGGCTCTTAGACGGATTTTTTTTCTTTGGGAGCGCCCAGAGCGGGTTCTAAGAGGGGTAAATTATAGAGGAAAAATTCCGTTTCGCAGGAGAGGCGGGTTCTTAGACGGACCGGGCTCTTAGGCGGAGGGTTCTTAGGTGGAGACCACTGTAGTAATTTATGAGGTGCCTAATAAAATGCTTGTCCCCATCCCCTTTCAATTCATTGTCAGTGGACCAAATGGCCACATATGACCACAAGTTCACTTTCATGTTGGTCTCTCAATCCATGGTATATATATATATATATATAAACACATGCTCTGTTAGAACAAATTAATATTGTAACATGTCCTTGAATATTCCTTTCTTTGATTTTAACCAACAGCCGAGGCAGGGAGTTATGTTGGAGGAATTTTTTGTTTTTTCATTAACAAGTAAAGAAACCACTTCATTTGAAAGCTTTCTGTGGTTTAAAAACAGGCAGTGTATAAACTTACCTGACTGATTGTAACATCTTTGGGAACTGTTATGATATCTCACTGTATTTAGAATTTTTTGTTATATTTCAACAGAGAGTGTGTCAGCCCCCAGCTATAGACGCAAGGCAAGAATGGTCTTCATCAGGGATTCTTGTGCTATGGAACCTGGTGAGGGTGACATTCTCAGGCAAAACCTTACACAGACTTTCAATAGTAAGTATGATTGTGTTTAACACTGTCTCCAAATGATAAATCAGAGACCGGGCAGTTTGATTCTCTGTAATATTCAATATTCACATTCATATTTGTCCCTGATTGTTGCTAGAGAAAGTCTTTTAAAGTTTTTGTTTTTGAAATCGGGTTTCACTCATGTGTGTATTGTGACGAATTATTTCTCTTTTTATCGGTTTATTATTTTATCCTTCTATCTACCATCCTTACAACTACCTATATATCCTTTTGTCTTTCCAACTATCCATACATCTGTGTCTTTTTGTTATTGGCCTTTCTGTTCTCATTTTGTCCACTTACTTGTCTATCTATCTGTTTATATGTCTGCCTATTTATCTGTCTTTTTGTTCATCTTTGTGTATCTTTATCTGTCCATCTGCATGACAATGCACTGAAAATACAGTGACATGACTGTTGTTAATTACACATTTCCAATCCCTGACAGCGGAGAAAAGATACAAATGTAAGAACCGATGCCAGATAAATTACCTGGACTTTATTTGTGGCTCTCGAAGAAAAAAGTTCCGGAAGTTGGTGCGCCGCAACAGAAAGTCTTTAATCACTGCAGAGTTTGAGCTCCAAATGAATCCCAAGAATCCAAATGGTAAGGATGGTAAGGATATCAAATAAAGTCTGAAACCTTAGAATGCAAAATAAAAGGGATGATGGGGCTGAGTGGAGGGTGGGTGGAAAAGAAGAAGGAGGAGAAGGGAGGGGGCAGGAAATCAAAGAGAACAAAACAGACATTTTTTATTATTTATGGCATTACTTGAAAGTAACTGAATATTCCCACAAAACACAAGCAAAAGCAAGTTAAGAAAAGTAATTTCATGTGCACAAAGAGTAAGTCACTGAAAACAGAGTAGATGTGGCTCTTTTCCCTCTGCCACTGTATGATTCATTTACTTACTAGTCCATCTGTAGATCCCCACACAGTTCGCTGATTATAGCAGAAACATATTTTTAGAAAGGAAAGTTCCTGGCTAGTAGTATGGAAACTGTATTCGTCAAAGCTAATTTACAGTTTGATTCAGCCAAGCGTTGTAACAATTGAATATTTTAATTTGGTGGTGTTTCAGTGATAAGTTTCAGAACATCTTTTGACATATAGTCAATCCAGATGAAAAAGAAAGAAAGGGAACAGGCTCTTTCTGTCAGTTTCCATAGTGACTAGAGAATAACCATACATTAACTGTTCAGTGACAGTGATTATGACAATTCTCATTATATGGTTTGATCCATTAAATTTAGGACTGTATTTCCATATCTCATTATTTCACCATATTTTACAAGAAAAAAAAACAAACAAACAAACAAAAAATACAGTCAACACTTTTTGATTTCTTGCATTGACTTTGTGATATATGTATCTATTCCACATCTGTTAAAAGCTACTCATTTGAGTTGAGATCTGTGCCCCATAATTTTTTTAAAACTGATTTATTCCATGAAATGAAAGAAAATGACTCATTAATATAAGCAAAATAGTCACTGGCACTCAGTATTACGGCATGAGAAACACTCATATCATTGTATGTGGGACTGGAGTCTTCGATTTACTAGTAATCATTATAAAATGTCTCCCGCCCAGGGCAAACGTCGGGAGTTGTTTGAGGAGATTTCAAGTTACAGCTGTTTACATCTATTTTCTGACTGAGATACCAAAATATGTCATTTGTTTTCCACAGAACGAAAATTCAACCTGTTCTAATTTGGAAAAAAAGAATTTGGTATCTGAGTTGGAAAGCAGTTAAAAATGGCCATGACTCATGATCACCCGGAGCGACTTCTGACTCATTTGCTCTGGGTGCAAGACAAACGAAACTGTGGGGACACTTTATTGCCTATATTTGAGCAGACAAAAGTGTTACACTTATCTTCTGACTTTTAGTCTTTGTTTTTTGGGGTTTTTTTTTTAGCTGACAAGTGTGTGGAACAGATCCTCATCTTATGACCATGCATTCTCTGTCTTTTTTTCAGCAAGATGTGGCATAGAATGTACAGCGAAGAGAACATTACGCAGATTTAATAGAGCCTTCAAGAAATTCAGACGAACAGTCAAGAGACAGAAATACACCGTGAAGTAATACCTTGCCTTGCTACAGTTAGATGAAATATTTGCCTGAGATTATATTTGAAATAATATAAATGTAAACCAGAAATATTGTTTTTTCTCATGGTGCTCAGTATTTTAATATTATTGTATTTAATCCAGCCACTTTAAGAATATCTTATTGCTCATAATTTGATAAGTGCTACAAAGCTACACCAAATATATGTTGCCTAAAAGCTTTCTTTCAGTTGACTGACATTTTTGATACATGTCATAGATAACTATGCAAGGTTCTGTGAGACTGATAGATCATTCTCAAAACTTCTTAACCTCAACTTTTCTAATGAATGTAAGGCTTATATGTAAATAACTTGATGAAATGTGTTGCTGCCAAAGACAATCCCAAATACATGAAGCATAGAGTCAAATGACTTCAGCTTATTGTATTTTTTTCTCCACATGGGAGTTAGTCTGATTCAGTCAACTGAATCATAGTCCAGCCAAGCAAATTTTCTTTAGGTTCAATTTGTCTCTTTGTTTCATTGTATCCTTTAGATTGGATGACAAAGAAATAAAACCAATAAAGAAAAGTTTTAAGTCAGAGAAGAATTTGTTAGAGGTTTGCAAGGAAGGCATGCAGCTCTTCAACAAAAGTTGCAGTAAGTATATGTTTTGTCAGTGTGCAACCTCACTTATAATTCTTAAGTATCACGTGCGGCATAAAATAATATTAAGTTATTCTGTTATTATTATGGTTATTATATTTTCAAATGTGATTAGTGATATCAATGATGATGTGAAACTAAGTGCATTACTAAAACAACTGTAATCCTCCATTCCTGATCTCCATTCCTTCCCCTGACTCTCTTAGGACTGATTCCACCATTGCTGCACAAGTTATAAAAAATATTTTAATACCCTCTCTAGATGAGAATGTGAAACTGTCAGATTTCTTATGATAGTGTTATAAGTTCTAAATGCTGTGGCCATGAAATGGATATTTAATTTGTTTCAGTTGGTTGCGTATCTAAGAATTTATTCTAGTGTAGATGTAAGTTGGTAAATATTTCTGACAGTTTCATAGGCAGAGATTGAATGGAAGATAATCAGTATATATTTTATATGTATATTTTATTCATCCATAAAAATAAATACTCATGTGTTTTGCTTGACTATAGCCATTGAATATTTTTCATGTAGAAGTATTACAGTTGCTATAAAATTCCCGTCTTAACTCTTGCAGTTGGTTGTACTTACGGAACATTTTTTCATGTGGAGCTGCAGAAGTGTCAGCCGTGTCCACGTGGCACATATCAGGACAAAGAAGGCCAAATGAAATGTAAAGAATGTCCCAATCGTAGACCTGGCTCAGGTGTGGTGGGCGCTAAAGCCAAGTCTCAGTGTTCAGGTAGGATAACAAGAATACTAATGTCAAAGAGATAGTGGCATCTTTGGTATGTTCAGATACTCCTCTACTGTCATTTTCACAAATGAACTTATCTAGGAACACCACCTGGTGATACAGCTGATCAAAAAACAGCATGGCAAACCAATATATGTAAATATGATCTCTTCCAAAAACCTATGGCATTCGATACAGAATCTTCCACCTTCGACACCTCAACATTCTGTTTCTCTCATCAGTACCTCTGTTCACTAGTAGAATAGCAAAAAAGAATCCAACCCACTTTTGTACAACTTCAAAGACATATCAGGATGTGACAAATGAAGAAGATGCCTTGTTTACCACCTTACTATAGAAAGAGTTGAGAACAGCATCAGACAACTTTTTCATCACTGTTTTATACTCACTGACACTGATGCTAACTCTAGACACGAAGCCCACAGAGCTCTCCATGGTGAGTTGCCGCCTGCCGATTTGGGCGCCCGGCAATAGTGCTTTGCTTCGTGTTTGACTTATGACCATAGACTCCACCCAGCCTTTTAAATGACACAATGTAGACCTACACTGGACCTCTGTCTGACTATCTGCTTCCTCAAATCCCTCCCCTAACACCACCCACTTTTGACTCATAATACTTGTAACTAGTCATCGGTAGATGAGTTGTACTTACATGTCAATTACATAGGGGTGTCAAGTTTATCACCCCCTACACACAGACCATTGTGTAACACATTCATCCATAACCCTAGCATAATTCCATGGACTAAACCATTTCATGAAGGGGTGTAATGATGTTCATGTTATGGTATCTCAATGAAATCATAAGCTATCACCCCTTTGGCCATGTGGATTTCGATCATTCTTAGATCAGATGGGCCAGTGTTGACTTCGTGTGGCTACAAAGAAATATGCACAACTGGTCAAATAATGGCATAGAATGAGAGCACAAGTGAGCTATCTGATATGTAGACGAATAGATACATAGACTGCTTTAGCTTTCATACATGCATAGGTATAGCTCACTTTTACCCCCGACAGTCTAATCGCTGGTCAATGCAGAACGTGTTGAGTGGGCCATGTCGTCACAGGTGTGTAGTTGTTATTCAATATGGAATAACAAAGACTATATGATATTCCCTTCCAGGATCATTATTCATATTTGATTATAGACTTACTAGGTACTTGAGTAGATTATGTGGCCTTTGATTCTGTTCTTCCTTACCGTCTAACAGGAGTTCATTATTGAGTAGTACAGGCTGTCTCACACTCTTACCAACTAATATTTCCATTGAGTGTTGAAAGATCATAAAAATGAGTTGCAGCTATGTCTTAGATTTAACACTAGATTGACAAAATTGGCATAAATAAATTGTTTCAAGTTTCAGTGAATGGCAAGAAATATCACCTAGAAGCCAGTTGCGGTGTGTATAAATACCACCCTCGCACTATTCAATTGCGAGTCACATGTGGTATAAATACCACAGTCGCATTTCTTGGGTTAATGATTTAATAATTATAGGATGTTAACTATCTTAGGAAGCCCCATAGAACCAATGGATCTTGCCGTGAACATTTTATCCCAGACATCTGACTGATTTACACCTGCATCTTGTGGAAGTGATAGCTGTAAAGTGAAAACTTTGAGTTGTATTCTTACTATTTAATATCTTGGCCTTTGTTATGTGTGAAAAATAGCAAATTTATGTTTGTTTATGTATGATTACTATACTTGCATATGTACATTTTTTGCTCTTCTTTCAGTTAGTGCTGTATTGCCATTCTCCTATCAGTATGTTTCTTTCATGGCTATGGAGTATTGTATATTGTATGTTATGTCAAAAGTTGTTCTCTATTAAGTTCTTTATTTAATATTTGAATTAATGAGTTAAATCTTGTAAATGAATCTATCTTTGCACAGCTTATCACACAGTTTGCGCAGGTAAAATTTTCATGGTGATGGGCTATGACCCCAGCTGTGACTCTATGCTGTGAGTAAGGAGTAAGTAATTCTGAAATAAAGGAGCAGGGATTCTCTACCCATGTTTAAATCTATTTATGTCATAATACTACATTGCGTGCATGATATATATAAAACTGACATATGAGCGGCAATGAAATTGATCATATTGTATCATATAATAATCTGTTCTTGTTTCCTACTATATCCACAGAATTATGTGAGCCAGGTACTTATTCAGCTTCTGGCCAAAAACCTTGCCTGGCATGCCAGATGGGAACATTCCAGCCAAATTATGGCCGCGTCTCTTGCCTTGTGTGTGGGCCAGGGCTGAGGACACAAACAACTGGCAGTTCGGGCTTCCAAGACTGTATTGCTAGAGGTAAGGTTATATGTCATGCAACTTATAGAACAAAAGCAATGTCAATTGATGTCTACAAACGTGCTGTGAAAACCAGGTGCCGCCCAACGGAATTTTTTGTCTCCTTATATAATGTCAAAGGACCTGCTGTGAAATAAAAGATCTGTTTTAAAACTGAAAACCTTCGCTTTCTTAAAACATATGCTCTCCAGTTCCTCAGTCAAATCTGCATTTTAAATCTAACAACACAAATCCTTAAGAATTCTTATAAACAGCTTTCTTACTTCCACTTAGCACCAGTAACCCAACATTATTTAGTAATATGCAATAATTATGGGTAAAACATAAATGGGCATTATAGTCCTAAGTGTATCATTTTCATCTTTCCCTTGTGAGCACTGGTTATGGTTTTTATAAGCTTTTCAACCTCCTGTAGTGGTGGTTATCTCAGCTGTCCACAACCATGGTCAAAAATTCACTTTTTGAGATCTTGTGAGCACTCTTGCAGTGATATTCATTTTATCAAATTTAATCAGTGTCTTGAAGGTGGGTGTTAACCTGGGCATCCCTTTCTACTATAACAGCTCTCAAATTTTTTTTTTCTCTCATTATTATTTCATTATTGTTGTGAACACATTTTTACTTTCTTTGTCACCTTTTGTTCTCATCACCTTTTGTCCTTGTCACCTTTTGTCCTTTCATAGTCTCATGTGAGCCCGGCCACTTCTACAACTCCACCACACAAGCATGCTCCAGATGTGCCAGGGGCCATTACCAGCCAGATCGTGGTCAGGATTTTTGTTTCCCCTGTCCTGGGAAAACCACCACAGATTTTGATGGATCAGTTTCCCCTGAGGATTGCAAAGGTCAGGCATCATAAATAATTACTGAAGTTCAATATAAAAATCACTGCGTTACTGGAGAGATAGAAGAGCAAAGGGAACAGAGTACAATCATTTACAACAAATCTAATCAAAGAGGGTGGTTTTTTTTTTTTTTTTTAATGAATAAGATTCACATTCATATACTTGTAGAAGATTTATAGAACTTAAAATTGGCATCTTGATCCAAGATTTAGTTAGCAACATTCGGTTACTGGGAAATTCAAATTCATATGCGAGGAAAATGAAATAGATCATAAATTGTATGCAAGGTACACTTGAGACCTATGTTTTTTTTTTTTTTTCATGCCCACAGATCGACGCTGTGGACGTCACATGGGAGATTTCTTTGGCGTGTTGGAGAGTCCAAATTACCCTGGCAATTATCCAATCAACATTGAATGTATCTGGAAGATTCGCCCAGAAAAGCGGCGCAGGATTCTCATCATCATACCCAAGATAGAGTTGGGGGACGAGGAAGATTGTGGTGATGTTATCATCATGCGGAAGTCAAGTAAGCCTGTACAACATAGAGTATGAAATTATCCCATTAGGTCCATGTGTATCTTTGTATATATTTAAACAAGAGTCAACCACAAAATCTGTTATCTTTTTTACACTGGCACTACTAACTTCGATTATCTCCTGTCACTTTTGTTTAAGGCATGTATTTTGAGAATAATTTCTGTCATCTAGATCAAACAGCTAAGTCTAATTTGTTTTTTTAATGGTCAGTTTCACTTGAGAAAAGTGAATGAATTCTAGTATCCCAGATCCAAACCTGTCCCCCTCAGTTTACTTACAGCATAAGCCTCCTTGTAGTCTTTCCATTTCCCCTTCATTGCACAAAATGATTTTGCTATAGTAAATTTTGACACAGAGCTCAAGTTGTTATTTATGACTTCAGAGTCCAGTTATAGCCAAAGCACTTTTGAAACTTGTGAGAGCAGAGAACGACCAATTGCTTTCACTGCTCGCTCCAAAAAACTCTGGATCCAGTTCAGATCAAATGGAAACAACACAGCCAGGGGCTTCTCCATTCCCTTTGTCACCTATAACGGTAAGCCTAGACTGAGTGCAATATCCACTGTCTTTCATTTTAATATGTTTGCTGTATATTATGGCAATGATTTGAACTGTGCTAGTTAACAAAAAAAAAAAAGATTTGTATGTTTTGTCCTTCTATTCTAGACATGCTGTAGTAGGGGAAGAACATAGAGAAGATGATTTTGGGACATAACGTTGTGATTCTTCTTTAGACGGTGGTTGATCTGTACTCTTAGGTCCCTCAAGCTCCAGATGTTATACAAGAATACTTTGTAACAGAAGGCTCGCAATACAAAAAAGAGTTGTCTCAGAATCCCCCCCCCCTCCCCTCCCCGCTTCTTTCTTCTTCTCTTCCCTCCTCCTCCAGTTCATATATAGCGGTTGCAGAGCTGAAGAATTATTAGTTTCAGAAGTGGTCCATTATCATCTGTTAGAGTTTACAGATTCCTCTTTTGCCCTCTTCCAATAATCTTTTCTTCTAATAAACTTTAAGTTAGTGGAAGACAAGTACAACCTATGTGCAAGAAAAACTATCTATGTGCAAGAAAGAATTTACAGAGTCATCTTCAAGAAACTTTGGATAAAATAGACTTTTTGGAAAAAATTTAGAAAACATCTATTATGCATAATGCCAACTTTAAATGTTTTTCTTGTAACAGGAAGTAATAATAATTGTGAAATGTGAGATGTTTTAATGCATCTGGATATAGTCGTCATAGAGATTTCTATTTTCTCATGTTCTCATGCAGATCATTCTTTGTTCTCATTATAGAGGAATATGAATCATTGATAGAGGATATTGTGAGGGATGGTCGCCTTTACAGCTCCAAACAGCACCAGCAAATATTCAAGGTGAGAAAGGATGTCTGTGAGATGGATTTTTCCCCAAGTGTAAAAGTCCTTTGCATTTCTACTTCCATTACCTAAAGAAAAAAAAGTTAAGAGCATTTCAAGGAGGTCACTATTCATTATTATGAGTAAAATAATGACACAAGTTGTGGAACACAATAAACAATGCAGAAAGTCAAAATTTACTTTTTAATCACTTTTTATGAGGTAAAACTAAACTTGGTAAACTTCTCTTTTGAATTTTAAAATGCGGGGTTATTTTTTTGCTGGCTGTTGTCATTATTTTTGTTTTTGTTGATTTGTCCATAAATTTTGTTTTGAAAATTCTGTTTTGGTGCTTGTTATATTGTTCTTTGTTTGTTTCTACCCGTGGCAGTTTGATTGAGTTGGGTTGGGATTTGATGACACATCAACACAGATATAGCACAGTCAAGTGAACCCAGTAGCAGTGGATTGATGTTACATAATCCCCACTGAAGATGCTTTTGTCATTGTGAACCTCACTTTAAGTTGATGTTTTGACATTTTTGATGTTTTTTTTATTTGTACTTTTTAAGTTGTTTGTGTTGTTGTTTGTGTTATTATTGGCTCTGTTTGTGTTTGTGTTAAATTGTTTTTATTATTTCTTTGTTTTAAAAGATGAAAATCTCCTTGGAAAAATATAAAATATTTGTACTGACTATTGCCACTAGATGATCAGAAATGACTTGAAGGTCTACTCGGACCATGTTTTCCTTTTTGACCAATCAGACTGTATCATTTGATTTGTTGTATAGTGACAATGAATAAAACGGCCTCGTAGATTCTAGATCTAGTTGTAGACTCCAGAGGGAAGAGTTCCACACCAAATCGAGGCTTCAAGAGGATTATGATCAGGATTACATTTATGGTTAGGATTAAAGTAAGAGTTATGGTGAGACGTAGGGATTACTCAAGTACTCTAGAACATTGAGTTACTAGGCTAAGATTACTTGGTGGCAGTGGACCATTTAAACTATTTTGACCATCTGGTAGCAATAACCCTTATTCAAAATAATTACAGACTAACTTTTGTTATTTTCCATCCAGGATCGTCAGCTACTGACAGCATTGCTAGAAGTGATTGCTACCCCTTACAACTACCTGAAATATGCCAATGTCTCCCACACCATGTTCCCACCTTCATTCTTCAAGTTGTTGACACCCAAAGTTCGTAGATTCTTCCAGACTTGACTCACACATCAATAATGCTTTGTTTGAAAACAGTGCTTAAACTTGTTTTCTTGCTTTTTTTTTTTTTTTTGCTTTTTTTTTTGTTGTTGTCATTGTTTTTGTTTGCCTCATTGTGTTTTATTTTATCTGTACTTGTCGAAGATAATTAGTGTAGAATTATTTCACTTGATACCATTCGAAGTTTTGTCGGGGAATTTTGAGGCCATATTCATATTTCATTCTACATTCATTTCACTGCTGTTTGAGAATTTTGAAGAACGAATTGGAAAAAGACTAGAATTACATTGTGAGAAACCGCCGATTACTGAAGTTAAAAAATCTTTCTTTGATTTGATGAATTAATGGAAAAGAATGTAAAGGAAATGGGAGTGTTAAAGGGTTAGTAACTTCAGCATATTTTCCGTTTCATATTTTTCCCATATTCTGACAAAAGAGAGGTTTGTGGATAAAAATAGAGATAATTTATCACAAACATAGAATTACATGTCTGATGGAAAATGCAAATTATTTACAACAGTGGTCACTTTATTCCTCTAGTTTTTATTGAAAGCCAACTAACTCAAACACTTGTCTTTTTTTTTTTTTTTTTGTTCTTTTATTTGTATGCTTGTTTATCTCATTTTTGTTGTTGTTGTTGTTTTTGGTTTTGCAGTTGTTGCTGTTATTGTAGTTTCTATTATTGTTGTACACTTTGACCTCAAATGCCCCAATTTTAGTTGACTTATTGTCACCAGAGGCAGTGGCCTGTAGATGCAGTTGATTTTAGTTACATGTTCTCTGCCACTTTTTCTTTCTTAAAATCACCCATGTTCTAAACAACATAATCAAGTGGCGAACTGTGCTTATAGTGAAGTTTTAGCACAATGAAAAATCAGTTAAATATTATTGGACTTGCAGAAACTGGATAGCAAATGAGTTCGCAACAGGATGTACTTTATGCTTCAGTATAGTAGGTACCCATAGACCTGGAGTGAAAATTGAAGATTCACAGCTTGTTTAGAGTGTCGTGCCCACATGTCCTAAGTGAAAATCATGGATTTCAATGCAATCATGTTTTACAAGTGCATTTGAACTGTGCTCATTGTTGTTCTAGAAACAAAAAAACAAAAAAAAAGACGTGACCCTTGAGATGCAACTTCAATGGAAGAGGTCAATGAGATATTTCGAGATCGATCACATGAGCAAGAGATTTTTGCTCACACATTGATTTGTATACATGCTCTGCGTCTGGCAGGCAGCTCTCGAGTGATAATGAGCATTCAGCGATATTCACACTATGTAAGCAAACCCATGTGTGAGTATTTTACTTGGTCATGTGATTGATCTTGAAATACCGTAATAGGATATTAAAATTTAATTTAATTTTAACCCAAGAACTGCGAACCACGCCTTTAGCCAACAGGTGAAGCCCTACTTGATGATGCGAAGAACGCCTTTAGACAGTCTGGGCCTTTCCTTACTATGCCAGTCGCATCGCTGTGATATTACTCAGTTTGTCGACAACAGTTAGGTGTTATCG
>JBCAUA010032559.1:0-12257 GCA_038406235.1 Peronia verruculata | reverse complement strand
GGGGGGAGGGGTTTCAAAAAAGACTCCCAGGAACCCCCCCCCCCCCCCCCCCCCCCAATCAGAGTGAAGTCCCTAACTGGATCTAACTGGGGCCAGCAGGCATTATTAGGAGGCATTAAACAAATGAAAAGCTGGTCGCGCATGCACTTTAACCATCTTCGGCACGCTGCCGCATGGTTCTACTCATCACTTTCAGGGAAAGTTAATTTCTTTACAAGCGAGATCGGGAGGATTGGCATTTCACAATTTCTGAGATTTTATTAGAGAAAAGACTAAAGAAATAAAAAGGAACTGCATATTCTTTCCTTTATTACCAAAATTTTACAACAAAAATTTTATAACAAATCAGAGTTCCACTATATCTCATCCTGTTGTTAGCAATGAAGTGGTTGATGACAGAATTATATCAACTTACCTTTGCTACCACAACACTACTTGCTCTCTCTAAAGCTGTATCACACCAGTCATCTAGGTGTTCCAGGAAATTCATTCGAATACTAAAAAAAAAAAATGAAATAAAAGATCAAATGATGCTTCTATAATACTGACATCAAGGTAATATTGAGACAATACAAATCGTATTGGTTGATGGAGCAATTTGTTGAAAACAAAAACTTCAAAGGTGTACCGTTGAGAGTGGTCCACATGTGGATCAATTACTGAGGTCTCATGGACAGATACTTGCACCATTTTCTAAAACTTAGCCATGACAGTCTTTGAAGCTCTTATGTGATAGGGTGAGATAGCTCTTTCAAAGTTTTTTCATGAAGCTGTTCATGGTCAATGACCACATCTTGGGTTATCCAAACATGTTGATGGTGAAAAGCTTCCTATTCATTGCTAAGAGACATCTAAATAACTTTTGAGATCAGATTTTATAAACAGTTGATTACAAATGATAGGTAAAATCTGTTCCTAAAAGATACACTGAATGTTTTTTCTGTTGATGTGACAGCCTTAGGTCTTATTTATCCATTAACCAAATGTTCCTTGTATCTGATTTTCCTGAGGACATGTGAAAATAGCATCGAATACACCATGAACTTTCAAAAGATTATTCACACATGGGTGGCCCTCCATAAAGATCAGACATAGTTAAGTTTTCATGAAGGTTATTCATATACAGGCATGACCCTATTTAACCCTATGTTGCTGACTATGGGAGCATCTCACAATGTTTATTGGCTCTCTCAATTCTAGAAAGCTCTCTAGAAATGTCAGAACATTGCCTTTTGTGCATTTCTTCAATCTCTCCCTCTGCCAGACATTTCCGTTTCCTCTTTCACAGTCTATCCTGCAGAACTGTCTTCACAAGTTCTGATGATTATAAGTTGCACTCAAACATCCAGGTAAGAATGTCACTTTATCTTTCTACATCCAAACCACCTTCAAACACCTAACAGATAATGTTATATTCTGACCTGAATGTTTGAGTGCAACTCACAATCATCAGAGCTAGTTAGTGAAATCTAAGTGTACACACACAATCAGAATCTTAATTATACTGCTCTTAAAAAATCTGTTGTTGAAAGCATGTATGAACATGTGACTATTTTGATCTTGTCTTGCCATATAAAAAGTAAAAGAGACTACAGTTGCTAAATAGCAAATCTTGATAACAACAATAAGTTTTTATTTCAAGGAAAGTGTCCATGATCACTGATTAAATAGAATGATAATGAGAGCAGACTTCTTATTGAGCAAGAAAGCCTAGGACTTTCAGAAAAAATGCGAAAAGAAAAAAAAAAAAAAAAACTGACTAGTGAGGCTTTCTGCAATCCAAATTTTGTCCCCAGAAGAGTCATTGTCTGATTTCAATTCTATGAAGTCAGTCTTCACAGCTGCTACTGGCTGCTTCAATTATACCAAAATTCTAAATAAGAACAGGCATCTTGTCAAGTGCTTCCAAGCTTTCCTTGTGTGTCGACAATGCCTGGTTGTTGACATTACCACTTTGGTCATGGGTAAACACCTTTAGAATTCTTGGTTAAGTGGGTCAGTCTCCACATCCTCATACAGATAACATATTAATAATGTAATTGTTTGTTGAAGACTGTTCCTACTCTTATATTCCTATTTTGTCTCATGATTAGGCCATCAAGGCCATTATCTGATATTGACAGGTTAACAAATCAAAACTGAAGACTTAAGGAGTCTACTATAACGAAAAAAAAAAAGTCTCATATTAAAAAAGCTACTCGCGATATAATTACTATCTGTAACCGTTAATTATATTTCCGTCTTAGTAACTTCTCAAATAACAAAACTTATAATCCTGCATGTTCATATGGTAGGCTCCATAATTTTAAAGAGTAATGCTAATAAATCACCAATTTCAGTAAACATGAAAAATCTAATATTTTAAAAGCAGTTTTCCAAATATGCATTTTATATTTTGAAACATTAAGCTAACACAGATATATAAATAGACTGTCTTAACTCACTTGGATGTCTCTCATAATGTACTGTATGAAACATTTTTTCCTGTGAAGAAGTTCTCTATTCAACTAGCAAAAGGCGCACGCTTTCAAGGGCTTCGGTTTGAGATAGCAATTTGGCCATGGTTCGTGGGTTCTCCACTTATGCCTAAGTCCACATCTGACGCCTCCCCGTTGGCAGCAGCTGGGCAACGTCGAACTCCTAGCCCCTCGGGCTAAGATTCAGGTGGGCTGTCCGGACCTGTCGCTGGGTAACTTCGGCAGGAAACCTCCGTCCCGGTGGTCTGATAGGGGGAAACCGATCTAGCAGTCCATTCGGGACCTGTCCTAGCGCTGGTATGTACGGGGGATCTTGTGATCGGCTTGCCTCGGCTAACTTCCCGGTCAACATAGACTGACAATGAACAGACTGGTGGCATGCTGGGCCTTGCTGTCCTTGATCTCGTGATCAGAGTCCAGAGAGCGTACGATGGGTCACTCCCCCTGTCCTTCTCAAGGAGTTAAAAGAGCCGGGGCAACCAATTCCCATTCAGACCACTAGGGTCACCGCGAAAGGACCGGATCCCCCCTCGCTCGTTTATGAGTGGGCCCGGTCTGCACGCTTTAGATGAAGTCAGCTAGGTGTGTACCCTGTAAAGGTACACCTAGGATAGCGGTCATGCCGGCCCTAGTCCAAGCCTGAGTTAAGGTTAGGAAGAAGGTGGTGGAAGTTGGGTGCTGCTCGCGGTGGTGCCAGGGACAGGTCGCGGGGCCCCAGTGGTGGGGTCCCGGCTGGAAGTCGCCGCTTCTGGCAAAAATTTCAAGGGCTCGTCTGCTTGTCTTTTTGATCTCAAACTCCTGATTCTTGGACTACAGAGAAATCGGAGGAGGTATACTGACCTGCCTGCCTCCTAGCATCGGGCGATAGGGACCCAGTACCCTCGCTCGATTATGAGGAAGTCTCGGCCCCAAACTCATGTTGATTTTGATCAATTTTTGGTTTTCCTTTGGTGAGTTTGCCCGTTGAGGAAGCACTTGCAAAAGACCGGTACTTCCTTGGGTGGAAGTTTTGCGACCTGCTGTCCCCCGCTGGTTGCTCCCGGGAAATGATTTAACTCAACTCACTTCCGTAGGACTGTGAAGTCACTGAAGACTTAACCTACGCAACTCGGATACTGACTAGGTTAGGCTAGATCTACACCGCACAATTGCTCTCACTAAAGTAAGAGCTTAATACTATGCCTACACGACTTCACAGCAAAATCAACAAAGCATGCATGCTGCTAAGAGTCGCAAAATTCGCAGAAGGGTCATGGTACACAGTGATGCCAAGAGCTACCTCACAAACGGATAGCCAACTGATGCTGATAGTAAAATCAAAATAAGGTCACCTAAAGATGCTGACAGTTAAATCACCTACTGATGCTGACAGGTACTGTTGTTCACAGTTATCTCAGAGTATCACTAACTTATGCTGACAGTTACCTCAGATAATCAAGTACTAAGGCAGACAAATCACAACAGGATGAACCACTGATGCTAAATGTTTTCTCACAACAAGATCACCTACTGATACTGACAGTTAGCTCTAAACAAGATCACCTACAGATCCTGACAGTTAAATCACAATTCAATAAGGTCACCTACTGATGATGACAGTTACTTCACGACAATATCACCTTCTCATGCTAACAGATGCCTCACATGATCACCAACTAATGCTGACAGTTAAATCACAAGAAGGTCACCAACTGATGCTGACAGTTACTTCACAGCAAAATCACCAACTGATGTTGACAATTAACTAACAAGATCACCAACTGATACTGACAGTTACCTCGCAACAAGGGCACCTCCTGATGCTGACAGTTACTTCACAACAAGGTCACCTACTGATGCTGATAGTTACTTCACAACAAGGTCACCTACTGAAGCTGACAATTACTTCAAAATGTTGTCACATATAGTTCACTTATCTTACAATAATGTTACCTACTGATGCAGACAGCTACCTCACAAGAAGACCATCTGCTAGTGCTGAGAGTTACCTCACAACAGTGTCTCCTACAGATGCTAACAGTTTCCTCACCACAATGTCACCTAATGATGCTGATAATTACTTCACAACAAGATCACCTACTGATGCTGACAGTTACCTCACAAAAAGGTCACCTACTGATGCTGATAGTTACCTCACAAGATCATCAACTGATGCTGACAGTTAAATCACGACAAGATCACCTGTTGATGTGAACAGTTACCTCACAAAGAGATCACCAACGGATGCTGACAATTATATTACAATATGGTCACCTACTGATGCTGACAGTTAAATCACAATAAGGTGAACTACTGATGCTGAAAGTTACCTCACACCATCACTAACTGATGCTGATTGTTACCTCAGATTGTGGTCACCTACTGATACTGACAGTTACTTCACAAAAGGATTACCTACTGATGCTCCCAGTTCTTCACGACAAGACCACCTACTGATGGTGAAAGTTTCCTGGCAACAAAGTCTTCTACTGATGCTAACAGTTAAATCAGAACAGGATCACCTACATATGCTGACCGTTTTCTCACAAACGGTTACTTGCAGATGCTTACAGTTGCCTCACAAGGTCAACCACTGATGCTGACAGTTACCTCACAACAAGGTCACCTACTGATACTAACAGTTAGTTCACAACTGGGTCACCTTCTGATGCCGATAGTTATCTCACAATAAGATCACTAACTAATGCTGACACTTACATTACAACAAGGTCATCTACTAATGACGACATTTAAATCTCATAAGATCAACTAATGATGCTGAAAGCTGCTTCATAACAAGATAACCTACTGATGCTGACATCTTCTGAGTGTCACCTCAGAAGATCACCAAATGATTCTGACAGTTAAATCACAGCAAAATCACCTACTGATGCTTACAGTTACCTCAAAACAAGATCACCTATTGATGCTGACAGTAACCTCACAACAAGATCACCTACTTATGCTGACAGTTTCCTCACAACAAGATCACCTACTGATGCTGAGAGTTTCCTCACAACAAGATCAAATATTGATGCTGACAGTTTCCTCACAAGAAGATCACCTACTGTTGCTGACAGTTACCTGACAAGAAGATCACCTACTGATCCTGACAGTTTCCTAGTTTCCTCACAACAAGATCACTTATTGATGCTGACAGTCACCTCACAACAAGATGACCTACTGATGCTAATATTACCTCACATTGTCATCACATACTCATACTGACAGTTACTTTACAACAACGTTATCTACTGATGCTGACAGTAACCTCACAACAAGATCACCTATTTATGCTGACAGTTTACCTCACAACAAAATCACCTACTGATGCTGACAATTACCTCACAACAAGATCACCTATCGATGCTGACAGTTTCCTCACAATAAGATCACCTTCTGATGCTGATATTACCTCACATTGTCATCACATACTCATACTGCCTGACAGTTACTTTACAACGTCACCTACTGATGCTGACAGTTCAGTCAAACTGTGGTCACATACAGTTCAGTTGTCTTACAATAGTTTTACCTTCTGATACAGGCAGTTGCCTTACAAGAAGATCATCTGCTAATGCTGAGAGTTACTTCACAACAAGGTTTTCTACTGATGCTGACAGTTAAATTACAACAAAGTCACCAATTGATGCTGATAGTTAAACCACAATAAGGTCAACTATAGATGCTGACATTCACTTCACAAAAAGATCACCTACTGATACTGACAGTTACCTCACAAGAAGGTCACCTACTGATAGTGACAGTTACTTCACAGAAAGATCACCCACTGATGCTGCAAGTTACCTCACAACAAGGTCTTCTACTGATGCTGACAGTTAAATAACAACAAGGTCACCAACTCATGCTGACAGTTAAATTACAACAAAGTCACCAACTGATGCTGAAAGTTTTCTCACAAGGTCACCTACTGATGCTAACAGTTACTTCACAACAAGGTCACCTTCTGATGCTGAAAGTTTCCTCACAACAAGGTCACCTACTGATACTGACAGTTACTTCACAAAAAGATCACCTACTGATACTGACAGTTACCTCACAAGAAGATCACTTAATGATGCTGACAGTTTTCTCACAAGGTCACCTACTGATGCCTAACAGTTACTTCACAACAAGGTCACCTACTGATACCGACAATTACCTCACAACAAAATCACCAACCGATGCTGACAGTTACCTGACAAAAATGTCAGCTACTGATATTGAGATATAATCCTGATGGGGTCACCTACTGATTCTGACATTTACTTCACAACAAGATTACCCTCTGATGCTAACAGATACATCCCTATGGGGTCACCTAGTGATGCCAATGGTATATATCTATCAGTCACAAGAGAGACTTATATGGTAACCCAAACAGTTCAAGAGAACGGGACAGAAAGATTCCACTTTGTGGCAAACGTAGTTCATGATTTTTGCATTTAAAAAAAAATGCTCTGACGTAAAAAAAAAAATGATAGTTAACAACTGGCTCATCTACTGATGTGACAATTACCTCACATTGCGGTTTCATACATGCTGGCAGTCACCTTACAACAGGGTCACCTTCTGATGTTGATAGTTGCCTCATAGCAAGGCTAGCTAATGATGCTCAGTTTGCCTCGCAACAGGCTTGTTTGTTTGTGTTGGGTTTAACGACAAGAGCAAGGATAGAGATAAGAGATGTCTCCCCTGGAAAGTCGAGGATGGCACTCCATGGGAGACACCCCACCAATGGCGGGATTACACTGTCTACAGGTGGGAGCAGAGAACCTACTTATAAACCCCGGGCCCCCGCGGGGGTTCACAACAGGCTGACCTACTCATGCTGATAGTTACCTCAGAACATGGTTTCCCAATGATGCTGAAAGAGACGTCACAATGCTGTCACTGATACTAATTTATCTCACAAGTTCACCAACTGATTTTGACATTTGACCACTGTTGCGTGCTATAGAGTCTTTCCACATTGGTGTTACTTCGGTGTTTGGAGTGCAATTTTTTGTGGGGCGGACGCGGAACCGAAACATCATAAGTGATTTATTTCCGTTTTGAAATGTAAACAGTAGATAAGTAGAAACGTGATAAGTGATGCTTTCCCTTTCTTCTTCTAACAGATGTGTCTTGTCTTCAAAGTCTATATGGCTAAGAACAACTGTAACTGCTAAGAGAACAAAGAGAGGGGAAAGAAATAGTAAACTGGTCTCTTCATATTAGACTTTCTTCAGACTAACATCATTCACAGAGATAACCCAAGATCCCATAATCTGCATGCAATCCCAAAAATACCACACAGAAGTATTATGATCATAATTATATCCACACTGTCATTCCTGTTCAATAACATCCGATTTGGGAAAGAAAGAGACAACAATATACCACAAAACGGCCATATGTAGAATTCTATTCAAACATTGATTAGTGCTTTGACTGACACAATTTATTAAGAAGAGAATTTCTATCAGAAGTGGCCATCATGATGTCATAAGCCAAAAAAAGAGTGCTCCAAATATGTTTCCCTTGACACTTGCCCTGATCAAATGTGACAAACCAAAATAAGAGTATGACATTGTGCGGTCTAAAATTGACCCACCACAAAGGAAAGTGGCAGCGCCATACTAGCCATGGTATCGATGGTTTGCTAAATCACTAGTTAGGTTCGTTTGTTTGATTATGTTGGGGTTTAACGACACATCACACGATTACGGCTATACTGTGTCAAACACGGTAAGATACGTTTACATGTCAAGAAGAAAAGAGGAAAGAAAGTGGGACAGAAGACAGAAGAAAGGATAGAGAGAAGAGATGTCTCCTCTGGAATGTCGAGGATGGAATCCATGCGAGACACGCCACCAATGGCGGGCTTACACCACCTGTAGGTGGGAGCCGAGAACCTATTTATAAACCCCCGGCCCCTGCGGGGGCACTAGTTAGGTTAACACAAGAATAACAGCACTGAAGTGGAACAATGTTCTTACTTATAGGATTGTAAAGAATATGACTAATGACAAAACTTAGAAGTCATCAGATGGGCTATGTAGTTGTGTAATCAAGGAACCGTACAGTGGTAAATGACCCAGTGAAAGAATGCTACTTTTCTGTTTGTGCGCTTGTGCTGGGGTTTAATGGCAAGTCAGCCCAATCACAGCTATATTGTGCCTAACAGAGTAAGATACATTTACTGTATCAAAGACGAAACAAAATGAGAGTATGCCTGTGCCATAAAGAGCACGGCGTTGTGGTCTCTCGTCGCTCCCCTATTTGGTCACAAACTTCATCTCTACATAAAGTCATAATAATATTGATTTAAAATATGTATTACTTCCATGCTCTCATCTAGGGGAAGGCAGACCACACTGAAACATTAAATAACAAAGGCTACGTGCCCATTTTAACCTTTTAGCTTTTTAAGGTGTCTATGGGACATGTGGTGTGTAAGTTTTACTCTTGAGGATGCTAGCCACCATGAAGATACCAGGACGCAGGCCATAACAGCGGACATAAGGCAGGACACCAACAAACAGGAGAACCACCAGCTTTGCCTGGGCCTGGCATGGTTAACAAGAAAGGCCAAGATAACCCCCTTAAAAGCGGGGTTGAAAGGCCACAACCCAATAAAGCAAGCAAAATACATTTGCTCGTTAACATGAAGAGAGGAAAGAACAGGACAGAAGACAGGAGCAAGGAGAGAAGAGATATCACTGCTGGATCATTGAGGATGGCATTTCATGAGAGCACATCCCACCCATGACAGGCTTTCACCACCTGCAGGTGGTAGCAAAGAACCTATTTACATATCCCTAGGCCCCCAGCTGTGACTTACATTCAGACTGCATGCATAAGATAAAGTAACAGGGTGGGTGAGTATTCATGTTGTATGACTTTGGGTGGTACCATCAGCTAAGAGATCTATCATATCAATTAGATTGATGAAAGGAAAAGAAAAGGTGATACCGAGAAACAGAGTGACGCCTATAAAAAGTAGAACATGCTGCAGCTGAAGGAGAAAGAGACATTTGAAAAGTGAAAACACAAAACCATAAAAGAATAAGATGAGTTATGAGGGCTATAAGCATGAATTCATTTTATGTCCCTCATCACAGCACGATTTTTTCCAAGAGACAGAGAAAGTTTTCAGACTCTATTGTAAAATTGTCTAAGCCAACAGCATATTGTGTTGATGTAAAATTATCCTCTGCACTATATGTTATATTACTTTTACTTCAAACTCATGGCATTAAAGACAAACTGTTTTGAACAATCACACAGAGCATTTAACTAGAAGATCCATGAGATGAGAAAAAAAAAAAAAGACTGATGAACGTCAGGTCCAAGATATGATACAGATACTGACCTTCAAGGGACAGACATTTCAAGATGCACTATTATCTCTTTAACATGTACATCATTACCTCTTGCACCAGTTAGCTCACCATATGCACTGACTACCTCAGCATCACTGAGAGCTTTGACATCAGCTGCAGCTCCATCACCACAGCAAGACTTTGTCATCACCTCCTGCATGAGCTCCATCATCAACTGCACTAACCGAGTCTGATGAACGAATGGCTGCATCACCAATTGCCCCAGGCCTGCTTTTTCTCCCAGACTGCAGTCAATCTGGATGAGGGAAGCTCCTACTGCCAACAGAACCTTTGGGAGGAAACAAAAAGTAAAGGTGTCATCTCTGCAGTTTGTCTATTCACACTGATATCAATCGTATTCAAGAGTTTCACCAATTCAACAACAGCTCTAAAATTTGGCCTTTTACAACCAATCAGCGGGAACAAAAACAATAAAGCAATTTCCCTTGCATTTTGTATATTAGGCTGTTAAAACCTAAAAGAAAAAATTGCCATGGAAATATTCAAGTATCCGATATATGATTCGATTTGTCATCAAATGTCAGTTGAGAAAAAAAAAAAAAAAGCTGAGTAAAGACTATCAGTGAAAAAAATCACATGATATTTTGAAATAGACTTTGTAGAGACTGGTGGAGGACAGCTGATGCCTGACAAAGAAAAGTAAGCAAATGAGACAGAACAATCCTAAACTGTGTTTTGCTGATGGCCCAGCTGAGAAAGAAAAATTGAGCTGGCCAGCAATAACATCAGCAATGAGATCAGGACTGGAAGGGGGAGGAGGAAGTGGGGAGAAGCAATAATAAATGACAGGTCTTAAATACCTCAATGGGCCAAAGGTCAATACCCAAACTACTGGGCAGAACTGCAGGAACATGCGCTAACAAGAAATTTGTCTTAATCTTATTCACACAGAGACAAATCTTTAACAATGATAACGATCTACTAATAGTAGCAGATGAGACATGGCAAGAAGGACTGTGGGCCCTTACAATCCATCGGAGCCCATCTGCCTAAGAGCTCGTTTTCTTTTTATTTGATCTCCCACTGAGTGGGCTCTTAGTTAGTAGCTGAGTGACACCCTATAACAAATGAACAAGAGAGAGAGAGAGAGAGATGGGCAGCATCCTTGACAACTAATGATTATACCATTCCATCCTCTGTCATTTCATGAGCTTTAACTTTTGTAACTGCTTCAGGTGACGACCTGCTAACCAAACCATGCTGTCTTTTGCAGCTTGGAATGAGAAGAGAAGAGTAGGAGCTCAAACCTTTGCTACCTTGTGTTTCATAACCAATCATTGTCTAATTTTTTTCTAAATAACAAATCTTTGATGATGTAATGTAGGTCTATCCTCTTATGCTTCATAGTCAATGAGGTCTCGATGACAAACGTTAAATTAGGGCCGACAGGTGCAACTGCTTACCATACATTTCATAATCAGTGATGTGTAAATGATAAAAATAGACAATTTTACTATACTCTACAAAACATTGTGTCTCACTTGTGAATGTCATACCTAGAGTTCACAGGTTTCTCTCTCTTATCATGCCATGTCACAATCAGCCATGTTGATTTGAGCTATCCGGCGTCAACTTTGTAGTCGCTTGTTGCCTGTGTTGATGTCTTTGCCACACTTCGCCATCTCTGTCTTGAGATGGAATATTTCACTGATCTTTGTCCTTTCTCTGAGATTGCCAATACAACTTCTTCCTGGTCTGCCTCTTCCTCTACATGTACTCCCCTCTAGCTTTCTTGGATGATATCCTTCATCTGAGAACACTGTTTCGACAGACATGTCTGAGGGACAAAAAATTCTTCATACAGAGCTGTAACAACTCTTTTCAAAATTTCAGTTCTCTGAGGATAATTTCATTAGCCCTTTTCTCTTCCAGTTGATCATCATTCTTCTGTAAAACCCAATTTCTGTCAAAATTTTTTTCTTCTTATCATCATCAGTAGGTGATCTCGTAGGGAGGTAACTGTCAACATCAGTAGCTGACCACAATGTGAGGTAAGTATCAGCATCAGCTGTGGACCTTGTTGCGAGGTAACTCTCAGCATCAGTTGGCAATCTCATTGGGAGGTAGGTAACTGTCAGCATCAGTGGGTGATCTTGATGTGAGGTAACAGTCAGCATCAGTAGGTGATCTTGATGTGAGGTAACTGTCAACATCAGTAGGTGATCTTGTTGTGAGGTAACTGTCAGCATCAGTAGGTGATCTTGTGAGGTAACTGTCAGCATCAGTAGGTGATCTTGATGTGAGGTAACTGTCAGCATCAGTAGGTGATCTTGTGAGGTAACTGTCAGCATCAGTAGGTGATCGTGATGTGAGGTAACTGTCAGCATCAGTAGGTAATCTTGTTGTGAGGTAACTGTCAGCATCAGTAGGTGATCTTGTGAGGTAACTGTCAGCATCAGTAGGTGATCTTGAT
>JBCAUA010032548.1:0-12257 GCA_038406235.1 Peronia verruculata | reverse complement strand
TGGTTCTGTAAAGCGCTTCGAGCCCTACGGGGGTGAGGCGCTATACAAATGCCCTTTATTATTATTATTATTATTATCATCATCATTAAATTACGGGAAATAAGTGAATAGCTAAATAAATAAATAAAATAAATATATAAATAAATAAATAAATAAATAAATTTTAGAATAAATAAATAAATAAATAAATTTTAAAATAAATAAATAAATAAATAAATAAATAAATAAATAAATAAATAAATAAATAAATGTAACAGTGGAAAAGAAAGGAGGACTAAACGAAGACCTACTGAAATTGACTATTCATCAGGCCTGATTATTTGTGAATCAATCGAAAGAAGGAAGACAAGGTAGTAAGGAAAGAAAACATGGATGATTCAAACAAAAGAGAGAAAATAAGAAATAAGGATAAAGAAAGAAGAAATAAAAGAAAGTGAAAACTATTTACATTGTAATTAATGTGTAAGTAGAAAATACGTGCAATGATACAAAGGAAGAAAACAAGATGGACCTAGATATGGTTTAACATAAACCAACAAGACCTCATTTTCCTTTGGTGTTGGATATAGTAAATGTAAATGCTTGGGTACATAGACCCTGGACGCTATAAAAATGCTAGGAGAATGCGAAGGACTTTAGGTTTAGGTCGTCAGAAAGGCGCATATTGTTGTTTGAAGTTTGAGTTTAGTTGCTTTCATTTCAAGTTGAGTTCTGTGTGAGGGTATCGAGGTCGAAGTTCCGTTGTTCTAATTAATGTCCACCTGCTTTAGCTCTTCAAGAAAATATGTTTTCTTCTGTCACCTTTTTCTTCATTTATTTTTCTTTTATCACAAGAGAAACATTTTCTTGGAGGTTTCCAATTCAGTCAGTACCATCGAGAGATAGGCTTAAAAGGATCAAGAAGGATGAGGAAAAGGATGCTCATTCTGGTTCTTTCTTTTTCACACTGGAGTGAGAGCAGCTTAGAGATGCTAACTTGCGTTTCCGTAGCTTTGTTTTTGTTTGTTTGTTTGTTTGTTTGTTTTCGACAAAGCACGTTTTAAGTGGGTGAAAGTTTTTGTGCTTGATATTATATCTAAAACAATGTAGGCACAGCATTCTGTTTAAGTTTATGTGTCTTCAGTGCTATGTTCTATAAAGGTCTTTCAATCTCCTGATGGAGGTTATCTCGTCTTCAGTCCTAGGTAAAAATCTGAGTCTAAAAAGTAAGCACTGTGTAAGAATTTAGATTGCAACAGTTCAACATGGGAGAAAAAGATGAGACATCCTGCTACTCAACAAAATCGCATTGCACTTTCTTAAATCGTCTCCCCCTGACTCCTAGATTTAAGATGGGTGTGTTAATTTAAACAGTGGCACTCTTTGAATCTCTCAGTGCTGGATTGAATTATAACAGTGGAGAAGACTCGACTGGCTACGGTCAGTAAGTAAGCTGGACTCGGTGGGTCCCCAGCTCAATTGTTTTAAATCATCCATATTTTCTTTTCTTACTTTTCAGATTCATGCCACTACTCTTTCCACTGATTCACTAACTTGAATCAGGCTAAATATGTGGTAAATTTCAGTAGGCCTTCCTTTAATTCGTTTCTAGTATTAACTGTTTTTATTTATTTATATATTTATCTGTTTATCTTTGTTTCCCTAAGTAATTACAGGTACACCATTAACACTGCTCACTACCATTATTATTTGGGGGGGGCATCTAGGTTCCAAAGGCTTTTAATTTATTAAGTCTGTAACTAACAGTGAAGAGCTTTGGTTATAAAGGTACCCATTTATCCTGTGATTCTAGCGTTTCCTCGCTGTACAGGCGTCCTTCCGTAGTCCAGTTGGGTTCCTGACTAGGACTACCGACGCTCTACTCAAACTGAGCCGAAAGTTGCGATCCGTACTTGGTTAGTGGACTAGAAAAGTTGACGATTCAAAGAAACAAAACTATTTAAACTTTGGTTTGATCTTGTGGACTTTAACATTGACTCAAGACTGAGAACTGTTTGCCAAATCATCTCATCTACTCGTACCTCTGTGAAACAGAGCGATACAAACCAGTCTCTTAGAGTTGTAAAAGCAAACTTCTTACTATAAGTTCTCTTTCCTGGGGAAAAGTATTTTGTTTGAACAGTATGACAGATTTAGATCTGATCTTGATCGGCAAAAGCTGTGGGTCAATATGCCAAAAAGCAACGAAGAAAGCAATTATTATAGTGCTTCACGTCTCCGGTCACGGAAGCGTTCACAGAGCTTGACAGAGATAGAGATGAGAAAAGGTCTGTGAGCTTTTACTTTTCTTAGGCACATCAAAGTAACAGTACATGCAGGACAGGAAAGTTACTGCTGTTTGAGTGACCAGCTAAACTGGCCATCGCGATGTTTTGTCTCATATTACTACCCTGTTGAGTAAGAAGTGAAGTCCAGCCTGATTATGACATAAGAAAAGTTTTAGTACCATGACGACCAGTGACACCCATTCCCTTCTCTTATTATCATTCCTGCTCTCTTCCCCTTAAACTGCTCCTTCTGTCTTTCTCCTTCTCTCTCTCTCTCTCTCTCTCTCTCTCTCTCTCTCTCTCATATAACTCTTACGCATGCTTTATTACCCCTGTTAAGAACAATATAGATATAGAATAAATTGTCATTTTGAAAAGTGTATTTCAAAACAGAATATACACATGGAGGTTACTCATTTACATACTGGAGAGAGGTTTAACTCTTTAAAGGCCAAGAGTTTAACAATCGGGGTCTGAGAGAATCAGAGAGGCGGGGGAACCCACATAATGAAATGTCAACAAGTCCGGGAATCCATTTGGCCGAAAATCAACAATTGCACATCCCGTCAGAGTCTTAGCCGTGCCCCAAGACAGAGAATGGTAACCATTGGAGCTTATAACGAAATCTTTTCAAACTTCTGACTCTGACCACTAACGTGTCGTCCTGGGAAATTACAAAAATCGCAGGGCCGGTATTGAAATCTGATTTCAAACAGCTGACAGAAGTCTCGACCTTGACACAGAGGAAAGCAAAGAATGTACTCAGCAAAGATCCCAGCTGCCACAATGTTAAACCAGTGCTCGGAAATGATGAGCTGGCGGTAGGAAAGACGATTAGAGAGGAGAGTAGACATTCTGACTTTGTGCGATGACGACTTTGGTCATTGATAGTCTTGGCCATCCTTTGGGCTGGAAACTCAAAGAGCTGTACGGTTATGTGGCAGCGTCGTTAATCGATAGGCTTTGGCCATAAAGGTATGGATTTGAGCTCAGAATGATGTTGTATAAGTTTCAGGACACTCCTTTGTATGGATTGTATCTGTGTTTCGTCTGAGTTTTGAGTCTATGCCCTTACAGAACAAAGATATACAGAATGTTCTGTATTAATGAGGGTAGATTACATTTTGCAGTATAGAAGCATTGACTTTAAAAGACTGCACCCTCGGATGGAAGATATCATATTGTCCGTTATCTGATAGTTTCATCTCATTCGGAAAGTTTGTTATAAAAATCGATATGTCAAAAATAAGTTATGAACACCAGTGCCAATGACAATACAAATAAATTAGTATGCAAAATGCTTAAATCCAGAAATTTGCTTGAGTCTGCAAGTCTGCCCGTGAGATAGATTGGTAATGGTGAAAAGTTGTAGTCATGTATGGGAAAAAATCAGTTACCATAATAACGTTAAATGACGATAAATGTCGTCATCGGAGTGATATTAGTGATAGTGATTTGTAAATGAATTTATACTTTGGAAAGCTTTACTTGCAACAAAGCAATGGCTATGATTCTATTAGCTTTTTTTTTTAAAATTAATGCAGGAGATAGGCCTTAACGGACGGATCACATGAATTTTCATCAAGTTACAGCCTCTCTGCTCTCAGGATCAGGATTTCCATTTGCAAATAAAATTAGGGAAAATGGTCTTCAGTGCTTGCGGGACCTCATCTTCGGTTACCTATTCGTATAATTCTATTGGCATTGATCTCTTACTATGAGGGTTTTATGAAGCACATTCTCCACTAATGGCTCTCTTCCACACTACAGTGATATCAAGATACCCCCCCCCCCGACCATTTGTCTCTATTGGAAGGAATAGATCCCTTTTACTCTCAGCTCAATGTAACGGTCTAACTGATTCATGGTGTCTACCTCGCCTCTCATCATTCCTCTATTCCCGCCTTCTCATTCTGTCTCTGTCTCTCTCTCTGTCTCTCTCTCGCTCGCTCTTACTCTGGCCCATTACCTTTTCAATCACCTCTCTCCCAATTTCATTCACACGTTCTTTCATGTTTCCTTTAAATGTGAAAACAAGGCTGGCACAATGGAACCGCAATCCTGCTGATGCAACATTAAACCAACGTCCAGAACACAAGGCAATCTGATATCCTACGAGTATACTAAGTTACAGGCTCATGCTGCCACTGCTGGCTGGTCCATTCTCTATCACAGACACAGAGCCAAGCAGATATATTGTCACACTCAGAGCAACTGACAACAAAGTGAGACACTATGTAATGTCGACGCCTAAAGTTATGAACTATAACAGTAAAATTCCTCAGACATCCCCGAGTGCAGACAGGGCAAATGAAAAGAAGTACATTATTGTATTCAAGTATCTCAAATGGTTACGATCTGAATGACAGCTGAGAGCAAAGTTACATCACTAGTGTCTGATATTATTCGAGCCTTGCCCTCTATGTACTATAACCATTCGACATTATTGAAGAGCCAATTAGTTGTCATAGTTTGAACACTTTCACTGACTTTTGAAAAATGCTACTACAAAAGACCAATGCAGCCAGAGGAACTTATCTTTCATTAAACCATACTGAGTGTTTATGACAGCTGCTGATGGCTCATCCATGAAGGCTCTTTTGCCTTTTTTTTTTTTTTGGTTTGTTTTGGACTGCCTCGATTTAGTTCCATTTATCCTGTTCATTGTAAATTTAGCTGTGAGAATCAGTAATCATATGGCAAAAGCATCTTTTTTGTTAATGTTACATTTCAAATCCAGCACAATTTTCTCGTTTCCTGAGTATGCGTCCGTACTTTGGATATGAACACCACAGAACATGGACAATATTTTTCTTTTACTATAGTGCAGCGGTGTTAGGTCTCACTCATGTAAAACATATTATTATGTTGTTTACAAGTCTAGACAACTGTTGTTCCCTCAGTCCGAGGGAGTCATCATGCTGAAGTTATCCACCTGGAATGGTTGTTGGGCAGGGAGAAGGGGAAGGAGTTGGGGCAGGGGAGGGTGGAGAGGGGAAGATGTAAGAGGGAGAGAGATTAACCAGAAAAATCTTATGACTTCCGAAAGCTCCACAGCTGAGGTTCCAGTCCGACACCTCGCGATAAAGATGCTGGTGCTTTATCGGTTTATTACATTTTCCCTCTAGATCTATGTTTTTCCCCCCCTCAACATCTGCAACCAATCATAGCTTATGACTAAGTGAAGCTCTAAGAGTATTCGTGACCGAGTATGAGTGGCCTTATCATATTTAAATCTTAGAATTTACACATGTTAAAATTATTTTCCATGTGAATTTGGTGCTCACATTTACTGTTAATATGCTCTTTAAAACAAAGACATCATCCTTACACCCATGGGCTCAGACGCACCTGTGAACATACAGTCCTTTTAAAAAATCATTTATCCCATAGGTGTCAGTGGATATCCCACGCTAAATTAGCATCAAACATACCCAATTTAATCAGCATTACAATGCTCGTCTAGGGTATTATGTAAAGTACCCACATGAATGTAACTGACTGTCTCGACGTATCTATAAGTCGCATCTGTCATTCGAGCTGACGATACGATTGACTACTGAATAATGGAAACAATAATCCTTTGTGTGTTTTATCTGAATGAAAGTATGCCACAGATAAAAGGTTATGAATATGACTAACTGTTATTTCTACGTTCATTTTTTGTTGACGAGTAACTGTTTTACTGCACTTGCTTTGCTCAGAGTGCACCAAAGGCCCGGCTTTCTTTTACTACGAACACCATCATTATACCACCACCACCATCATCAAAACCACAGTTTACTATTCTTTAAAAAAAACACACGGTATACAGATTGCTTTTCGATCTCCTGCGGGTGATTACTCACTACCAACACACACACACACACACACACACACACACACACACACACACACACACACGCACGCACAATCACACACACACACACACACGCACACACACAGAGAGAGAGAGAGAGAGCTATAAGATCAAGATGAAAATCGTCAACTGGTGACTAAGCTAAAATGAAAATACAAATGACATACAGAATGCCTAATTATTCTGTGACGACTGATACTGATAACCCTTGCTGTTTCTCACACTGAATACAAAACAAAATACCACACCTAACTCACGCATCAGTTCTTTGAGTTTATTTAAATTCTTAATGAGTCATTTTGTAAGAGTATACGATTTATTGCTGTTGACTGTACTTTGGAACACAAAAGAACGGAGCGGCAGCACTGAGTAAACATGCATGAGTACTGTTTAATACCCCATACTTCAGTAAACCCAAATATCCAGCAATACTGCACCAGAAAAAAGTCAGTTATTCACCCATGTTGGTGTTTAAATTTCGATCAAATATGGGTTTATATTCTGATGAAATAAAGCTCTATACATCAGAGTAACAACAACAACAACAACAACAACAACAAGTTAATTAATATGCTCATGAATAATATGAATTATATGTTCAGACACAGCGCTGACGTGCATTATCTCATTTCAAGCAAGTACTCGCATAATAATGATATCGTCATAAAGGACAAAGGAAGTTTCCACTTTCCGAAATTGGCAAGACTGATTAATCTTACACTGTATCATTTCAATGATAAACACTCTATTATTATGTCTTGTCAACGAGTTATTGCTGTGTTCAGGTGCATTCGGTTGTTGCAACAGACAACTAGTGAGAAAAGATCGGATACAAGTTGGCCAGAAATATCCTAACTCAAGGAACCATCACTCACGTCGAACCGTTAGATATAAGGTGTGAAACTGATCAACATGATAACTAATTCAGCCAAACGCTGAAGGTTCTGTGCGTCAGGCTGGAATAGATCTTAATGCAAGCACGTCAATATGTCAACACTAAGACGAACAATATCCATATATTACATCCATCATCCACGTCAGTGTCTTTAAAGTTGTTCGAGTCAAGCACCTTCATCTTTATAATGAACTCGTTCTGAATGACTACTTGGTTGGAGATATGGCCATGTGGTGGCTGAAGCCGAACTGTATAATTATAACAGCACTATCTATCCGGTCTTTTCAAATAAAATCTAGGGAAACACTTCCTCTCTCTTCTTTCGCTTATACTTATCGTAACTGCAATAATGTAGTCGTAGACTAATGACCCACATTGTATTATTTATTCACAGCGTCATATGCATCTCATCATGTGACACTTTACCGTGCTTTGTGACATTCATGAACGTTGTGTTTTTTCATCTGTACTTTCAGCTTATGACATTGTAATCGGTATCGACTTGTTTTCGGCACTGCAGCAGATCCAGCAGATATAGATCTTCAGCCTACTGAGACCATGATCACGACGTATAGTTTTCGGCTAACACGTGGCAATTAATCAGCACGATTACTCTTACCCAAACAATGTGTGGCTGTTTCGATGGAAGATTCAGGATGAAGAACACACGAGCTGTACCCAAAGCCAGAAATGGCTCGTCGAGGCTGAGCACGGGTTCATTTCTTGTCTTGTCCTACTCAGGCTGGTCACATGAGGGTGTCCCGAAAAAATGAAGGTAAACAAATCGACAGGAATTAAACTAAACGTATTAAAGCTGCATGAAGAAAGTAACAGCAAGAAGATATAGTATAGTGGCTCTGTTGTCTCATGCAAGAACAGCCTCAAGCCTCAGAAAAGGAGCACATGCACATAACTGCCGCACTAATGATGTAAAGCCATGAGAAATATGATGAGGCTTTGGTTCTTGACAAAGCTCGACATTCAGCCACATCTATCCTGAGTTCACAAGGTTTTATAAGGATCAGAAAAGACAGTAGCGACGATTTATCTAAAATTCCTCTTTTCACAGTAACAGACGCCAATATAAAACATCCTTCCATGAGGACAGAAAAGATGCAGATCTATGCTGATTTTGATTTGATTTTTTTTTTTTAAATTCACCATGCGGCAAGGTCAGTGTATTGATATCGAAGATACTAAGAAGCCTTGGTTATATTAGTTCTAATAAGACAAAAATGTCTGCATAGGCGTGTCATCCTGATACTTCACATGATCCCCCCATACACTGTAGCAACAACAGCACCCAGCTATGCAACTGGAACAATTTACAGTTTTTATCCAGGTGCATTAAAAAAATATTTCCTTCATATCGTGAATTTAGTGCACCCTCACCCAGGCTGAACAAGTGCATCAATGGCAGTGTCATTATGTACAAGCAGGTCTGTTTTACTATCTCTTATTCTATCCATTCTTTCTACCAACGGCCTGTCCGTTTTTCACTCAACGTCTCTGTCTGCCTGTCTATCTGTTTGTCTGTTTATTTGTTTTATTGCCTGGCTGGCTATCCGCCTATTCTATCTGCAATGTCGGTCTCTTCGTTTTCCCTACTTACGTTAATATGATTTATAACCCCGAGAACACAGAATCCTAATAAATCTGTTTCTGTATATGTTACAAAAAATAATCTAGAGGGAATATTAAACAGCCACAGGCGCTGCATTTCTCCTAAATGCAGATGTTAGACAATACTATATGGTAAAAAATGACCTCAAATCTTGTGTGCACGATGTCTGTGTCAACGAAAACTGTCTTTCTGGGACCTGCAGTGACAATATCTGATCCTTAATCTGATCCTTATTTGTTCACAGCGAAAGAAAACCTTCTTCCCCTACTTCTTTATCCGTCCCGGTCCTTCATCCGACCATGGCCAGGGTCTCTGCTAATGTTCTTTCTGCCCATTCCTGGATTTTTTTCGGCTCATCTTCTCTTCTGCCCATTTCAGTTTAGAGTTCCATCTAGTGAGGGCTTAGTTTTAGTCAGGCCACCGATCTTATTCGCACTATCTCAATTTTCTTTCCTCACATAGCATATAATAATAATAATTTTAATTTCAATCAGGGTCATTTAGCCATTCAGCGCATTGAAATGGTTCATCGTTTTTTGTTTTTTGTTTTTGTTTTTTCTTTAACCAGTAGATTATTAATTGAACTGTTCTCGCACTGTTATTAATATATATAACTGTGAACGAGATAACGAATCTACGCAGCAGTTGATCGTCTGTCACCACTGAATGATAATTAAGATAAAAGTTCTCGTTGCAACTGAATGAATAATATATTGTAATTAAATGCTCTGTAGTTTTATAAAATATACAACACATTATGAGTTTCATTCTCTGCACAGGACTTCATACTGAGCTTACTTCAAATTATGTCACATCAATAAAATCATAAAAACCTAAGACTAGCAGCTAAACATCCACATGCACAGTCCAGCATACAAAACATTCCTGCTAAACCAACCACTTGTTTCATGAACATTACCCTTACTCACCCCCGAGCCCCCCCCCCCAAACCCCCACCCCACCCCCACACCCAAATCCCAACCTCATTATTGTGCGTCAGAAAATGCCTACATTCTTCACCAGATTATGGAGCAGCTCCAAATTCTTGCAGTGAGTGATTAGTATCAAATAACCAATTGGTAGAGAACTTCCTATCCTAGGTCGGCGGGTGAGCAAAAATACGACACATGTTGCTGATTACTCTGCATACTCTGCGACTTTCCTGTGAGTATCGTATGACAATACTCTTGGATCTTATTTATTAATATCACAATAATCGTTTTCGTTGGAGCCAACACATAATGTTTGTCCTTGTGGTGTGGTTGAGACTACAGTGTTCTCTTCACTATTACCTTTCAAGGGAGAAATAAATAACGTGGTATCACATAGTAAGAAGTCAGTGATCTTAAAGAGAGCCGAATACCGACCTGTTGAGTGTATGTGGCAGCACGGAGGTGATCTACCGTAACATACAATACGATAGTCAATACGCTTACATAATTTTTATCGAAACTTTCAGCCAGGCCTTAATAATGCATCTTGCGGGTTCGTTAATTTACTTTTTAGCACTTACATCGTGCATCAGTGTCGCTGAAAAATGTACACACCGTGAAAAAAACCTTCGGTTTCAGTGATTACCTGTGACTTGGTAGAGAGTGATTGTCTGTAAGAGCTACTGGTAAGTCAGTAATTCGTGACTGAAATTCTGTTCCCATCTGCAGACCACTGGTAAGTTACTGAAGGCTGACTGACTGACTGACTGAAAGCCTTTTGTGAGCTAACAGTAACTTTAATTAATCAGGATTGGCAGTTTATGTTTTTTCCTCTTGCTTTTGTCTTTGTAAATTCACAATTTTTGTCACAACCTTACTGTCAGCCCAATCATCACTTTGATTTTAAAAAAAAACTGGTTATTATTTACTTTTACAATGTTTTGATTCTATACGAGTTTCATCGTAAAAGTATTTGGGGAAAGGAATAAATTTTCGAAATTATGTTTTAGCTTAAGGAACTCAGTGCAGCAGAATAGTTCCCACTCTGAAACTTATTGAAACTGAATCTATTTGTAATAGAATCTTTAAAGCTTACTTTCTTATTTTTCCGCTAGTTAATCAGCTACATCTTTTGTTGGTACAGATTTTCATATGCCATCAGAGAACAACCGATATCAGTCTGATTGATTGGGATTTAGATGGAAGAAGTAGCATAACGGCATGTTTACATCTTTAGAAGCCCTTAACATTTTGTGAACAACATTCAAAGTTGAATCCATGACAAAGATTAGTATCGGCTTCAATTTGTGGTTTCAATGTTCATTGGAGATGATAAATAATAATTTACAATTTTAGCGTAAGAATAGATTATCCGTCACATAATATATTCATGAAGCATAATATAAGTGATATACATCATGAGAGCATAAAAATACTAATGTGTTAGTCATATGCATCCTTTACAATTTAACGACAGAGCATTAATGAAGGACATCAAGAGTTTCAATTTCAAAGAGATAAGAAAAATCAAATTGAAAGTAAGACTTTTGATATAGCTTATTCTAGAAAGAAAAGTAAAACAAACAAATGATAAAAAAATTAAGAAAAAAGCAAACAACAAAACAACAAAAACAACAACAACGATAACAAAAACAAAACAAATAAACATACAAAAGCAACTAAACAAAACACTAAAAAAAAAACATTAACAAAATCCATACGAATATGAATACGGGATATTCTATTATCCATATAAAAATACATTTTGAACCAGTTCAGAAAAAAGGCAACGTAAGTAACAGCTTTACATTTCTTGCATAGAGAGTGCCCACATGAACTGGTATTTGGTTTCATAATTGAATAAGAGTTACAAAAAATACCGATGTTAAAAAAAAATAAAAAAAATATTCAAGTTATTTAGTCCCCTTCTTGCTAGCCTTCACTTAAACTCATGGAATTCTTAAAATTATTACGCGATACTTGTTTATAAACGCATCTGATCACATATTTCTTGTCGCGATTCAATGTGCATACAGTCCATACTTCTCCGTGCACAATAACTTTTTACAGAATTGAATTTTGAACTTTTCATTATCAGAAAAGTATTCATGCTCATGCATATTCAAAATTATCGGCCCTTTGTTCTGTGAGCTAAAACAACACCATAAGCAATATCAAAGAAATTGATAGATCATAAAATGGCCCTGGCGGAACTGCTCCACATGCCCGTGGACAGGCAATGGCTTGAAAAGCTACTCAGCTATTAGTGTGTCGTCATCTGATATCTATGATGCATTGGTGAAGATATATCACTCTATATATCTTTATCAGTAAAGGAAACAAAAATATTTTAATGTTACTTATGTTGGGGAATCCCTCTTCCACCGACACGAGGAAGCCTAATCTAATCTCGTTTACGAAAGCTACTGATATGATTGAAGTTGCCCTGGACAAATCTTAAAAAAGAAAAAAAACAAAAACGGGTAATTTCATTTAATGAAAGGTAGTGACACGTTATTTTTCATGGACGTGAATATTGTACACTCATCTCCTGCTTGACTGGTGAAAATTTCAGGAAGACCCTACAGACAATGTTTGGGCAAGAGTGTCCGTCTTGTATTCTTGCACCATGTTGATAAACAGTAGAGAATAGCTTCAAACAATTAAACGTTAAGGCAAT
>JBCAUA010032537.1:0-12257 GCA_038406235.1 Peronia verruculata | reverse complement strand
GATCTGCAAAGTGTTATTTTTCTTACTTCGATCACATGACATATAGGATTTTCTCTTATTTGGCAATGGGTCATATCTAAAATCAAGTTTTCCAATATCACAATGGCTACTTGTATAGTGCTGACAAGACTCACCCATGAGCACCACTTCTTTGGGTGTTTTCTGGTGTTCCTGCGCCACTCGCATGATCTGGTCAAAGATGACACGTACCAGTTTGGTATAAGCCTTGTCCAGATCCGTGTGTCTGTCCGAGCTTTTGAAGATACTCTCTGCCAGGTTGGCAAACTCCTGTAAGAGGAAAATAGAATTGCACTATCCTCGGTGGCACATACCAAATACATACAAATGGATGGACAGGTAGATAGATGGATGGACAATCATAGATGGATAAACGGACACAGACAGACAGATGGATAAGCTGTCAATAAGAAAAAAAAAACCCTAGACAAAGAGATAGATGGATAGAAAGATAAGCAACAAATGGTTGAATAGATACACATACAGAGAGAGAGAGAAACACCATGGCAGCTAGACAGACAAACAGATGGATAGATAGGTAGGTCGAACAGAGAAAGACGAATAGTTCATTCTTGTTGGCATTGTTAGCTCTCACTTTATCACAGTGAAACAAATTTTCTGATCCTTATCAACCTTAATAGGTTCAGGATTTCATAGGTCAAAAATGAAAGGACAACATTAAACAGAACACAGATTTCTACACAAAACACATTAATCAATTTACATAATCAATATACTCCTTCAATGAACAAGAAGATTAATATATTATTGGTGAATCATTTGTATAATATCAGCCTTTTTTTTTTAACAATGAAAGGCACATTTTCGCCTAGTGACATATAATTTTTTTTTTTTCAAACACATAGAAAAAAAAAAAAAAACTACTCTTTCCATTAGGATAACCACAGGTAGCCCCATTATTTCATAATTCATTAAAAATTTTCAGAATCAACAAACACAGAATTAAACCGAGCTGTCAGCAAAATGGTCAGGAATATTACCTCAAAACTGTGCACAAAGCTGATGATGCCACATCGACTCTTCTTGGACATTTTGGTATCACGAATATTCTGCATCCTGCCCTCCTGATCAATGCAAAAAAAAAAAAATAAAATAAAATAAAGTGAGAAAGAATGGAACATGGGTGTCAGAAATTTAATGTACGACATAATTTCTTCCACAATCCATCAGAACAGACTGATCTTTTGTTAGAATTTAAGTCATCCTACTTACAGTGGAACAAAACCAGTTCTTTTTTGCTCAAAGTAGTGAAGTTAGCATAAGATGTGGAAGAATAGTCTGACAGCAATAAGCTGTTCTGACTCCCACCTTCCATGCTCATCTGGCAGCGTGCCCTCACTGGAGAATATACTCCATCCAGGCCACAGACCTAGTAAACCATATCCTGTTTTTATGTATGGCAGACAGATGTATGCTATCTGGATATCTAGAACAGTATTTGAAATCTAACAGTGGCACAATTTTTCCTCATCTTTTCAAAGCCAAATTTAAATCATTCTCAATTACAGACCTAAAAAGATTTTCTGTTACATTCCTTGGATAAAATAACAACTTTAAGATGATATGCCTGTGGTGATGGCTGGTTATACCTATGACATTAAAATCTAAATCACCATGAACTAGATTTTCAAATCTTTTTGTTAAACAAAAACCACGAGGACATCTTCAAGCTCTCGCAGGCATATAAGAATAGGAATAAATCTCTTTAAGTTGTAGTTGTTGGAGAGTGTTCTCAAAAGATGTCATTTGAACTTCAGAACGTTGAATGTTACATTCAGGATACACTGTCTGATGCTTCAGGTTAGCGACCTGTAACTACTGTACTCACCACAAATTTGTCAAAGTTCCTCTTGACTTTGATGAGACAGTTGCCGAAGGTCTTGCCCAGGTAGGAGCCCATGTCCTGGTTGTTGATTACATGTTGACTCATACGCACAAGCATATACATGGAATACCTGCAACAGTCCACACACATTCATGATCACTTTTTGACCCCAGGGCAGGCAGAAGTCCAGGATACATTGACATATACTCATACATTCATGGCTGGGATATTAGCAAATAATTTACTCCCAAATGTTATGTCACCACTACTCGGAGAAATTCAGGACTCCTGACAAGACAACTGAAGTATTCAGGTGTATATGTCTATTCTTAACCATTATTTCACTTTCTCTCAGATTAGTTCAGAATACAGGACATTCTCTCTTTTTTTTTTTGTTGTTATTTTTTTTAAAGATCAGAATACATACATAAATAAAAAATCACATACAGCAGTTCACAGTGCTATACAAACATCTGGACAGATTCACAAGACCAGGGTGCAATTCATTGGGTCTGGCTTTCAGTCTTACAAAAATGAAAGCAACTTCACAATCAAATCAACACTTGAAATCTATCCAATACAATAGATTCCTTCATACACAACTCCACGCAATATTGATACATCTGACTTCACATTTTATAAACCATAAAGTACAAATGAGAATAATCAGGCTATCAGTCCACAAATATCATCTGGATATTGAAAAAACAAAGACTATCAAGATGCAATGATGACGTCACAAGACATTCCAGCCTGAAGAATAGAATCTTTCATGGCACAGTGGACTGTAAAAGAAGGCAAGACAGGCCTAGAAAAAGATGGACTTGTAACATCAAAGAGTGGACAGGTCTCAGCTTGGCAGAGTCATAGAAGACAACAGGGGACCGCGACCTATGGCGGAGTCTGGTTGTGGACGTCATCAGTGAATTTCAAACCCATCATATGGTCACAGCATAGGAAGGGATGAAGGAAGAAGAAAGAAGAAAAAAAAAGAGAAGCAATAAAAGTAGTGTACAAACGAACATAAACCACTATGGTAGAATGTCCAGCTGGTATGCAGAAACTGATAGAATATGGTATGACCATCTCACACTACTGTAAGTAACAGGGACTGAGCAAAAACTCACATGCCATCCTGTCTGTCTGCATGTGTGAGAAAACCATCTAACTCAGTCTCCAGCTGGGGGAACAATTCCGCCATCATGGCCCTTCAGAAAAAAATATCACAAGCTTGTTATATTGGACAAATCTGAACAAGCAAAAGATATGCCAGTAACAAGAGAGAGAAATTTTGTGCTTGGAGAATAAACATTTCAGGCTATCAGCGGATCAGTTCAGTTATTCAAATTACTGATTATATAAAAACACTGAGAATCTGAGTGTACTAGAGAATATGATATTTGAGTGTACTAGAGTATATGATATGTTCCCAGGATTAGTGGAAACTCTGACATGCTTCCTTGTGAGCAGTATTTCTGTAATGAGTTAAACAGGTATTCTTGCCAGCTTCTATTTGTGGCAACAAAAGAGTTAAGAATGAAATGCAAACAGTAGGCCTGCAAAGCTCTAATGTGATGTATCAACTTACCGGACCTCGTCGTTGATCTGTCGCCTACAGACAGAAAGGAAGAAAAAAACAAAAAAAAAACAATGCTTCATCAGTGCCATTTCTACCACTGATCATGTCAACATCAAGTCCAACATCCACAGAAAACTTTTCAACATTTAAACTGATTTGCTCTCTGATATTAATGATGATCAAAGTTTAAAGAGTAAACTTTGTATGCCTGGTGAAATTTTCAACATAATAAATTCCAGACTGCAGACAGGCTACTATATTTCTCTCACTCATTTATCTTTACATGTTGAGATAATGATGACCTTTAGTTTCTAACTTTTGTCCTGAGTAGTATCACAATATTGCAACAGTATAATATAGTATCTGTGCTCAATAAATACACTTTTCATGCAATTAGAATAGCATGGATAGTTGACAAAATTGCCCAGCCTGCAGCTGGTAACATGCCATGTGTGTACAACATTATCCTCCATCATTCAAAGGTCAAGAATTCTTATTTTCAAAAAAAAAAAAAAACACACACACACACACACACAAAAATTTAAAAAATCCCAAACTACTCAAACATGACAACTCTAAATAGTGAGAGACTGGCTGGACGCAAAAAAGGCCAGCCTTGTAAATGTGGTAAGAAAAATATAAAATATTGTAACCAGTCTGTCTAAAGCCTGAGGAAAAGTTACTGACAAAAGAATTCTTATATCTACTATAAACAGAAATGATTCTAAACAGTACACATCAATCATGGATCAGGAGTTTTGTCAAAGTGTCTCAGGAAGGATAGACATGGAGTTGGACATCTGAGTTTTATTAAATGATTACAGTGTCCACTCTCAATCACAGCTGTTTGTAAGTCTCGTCCACATATCAAACTGACTTTTGTTTTCTGTTTTCTTCATGCAGTCTTTCTCAAAAGATCTCATAAATTTACAATTTTCATGCACTGTCTTCTCTAGAATGCATTTTTTCTTTGCTTAAAATGGGTGGATCAAAGAACAGAAGTAACAAAAAAACCCAAAAAAACACAGTTTTATTCTAAACAATTAAAGAATCTTACTCTTATCTTTTCTTGAAAACTGTTTCGTATATTTAAAACTAAAGAAATGTCTGTCTAGAACTGGTCAGCTCATTACTACAATTTCATACCAGCTGTTCTAACATAAATCGTACCATATATTTCATATACTATATGTCTACTAACTTATCTGTATACACTAAGATATTCTTTTTATCCTCTTTAGTTATCAGGATAAGCGGTAGGTTTATCTTTTTCTCAAGGGGAAAAAAAAGGGGGGGAGGTGGGTGGGAGCACTGACTTTAAAAAAATTTGTACGGGATGGACCAAATAATATTTCTCCACATTAAAAATTGAAATATACATACAAAAAAAAAAAAAAAATAGGTAACTACAGCGCAAACTGCAAGTCAAATGAACACAGATAGAGGGGAGAGTCAATAAAGCAAGGGATGGTTACTTAATAGTTCGTATTCGACTAAGCAAAAACCTGGAAACCCCGAGCGGAGGGTTGTACCCTCAGTGATGTTTGCTACTGTTCCACACGAAATCTGAGAATAATTTATTATAGTCACCGGTCCTGTGCATGTTTTATATGTTTTTCTATGTCAGTGATAGTGAACAGTTTGGAGTGTTTGTACCCTTCTACTAAAATTAGGCCGGCATTTCCAGCCATTCATTTGATCGGAACAAATCTGTAAGATGTTTATCTATTGTATCGAAACTTTTTTTTACAGTCACTTCCAACTAAACAAAGAACTATCTGAAGACATGAGTGAAAGGCTATCGCTTGGCACAGGGTGTCAAAGATGGAATTGATAATGTTACAAGGAGAAGATAGTAACAAACCTTTGAATTGTATTTCTCTAACTCTTAGTGGCATGTTGCTCTTTACTGTTTCATTCAGAAATATGAAACACAGAAGAAAGACAGGCAAAAAGAAAGACAAAAAAGAAAGAAAGAAAAAAAAAGAAGGAAAGAATAAAGGAAAAAAAAAGACACAAAGAAAGAAGGAAAGAATGAAGGAAAAGAAAAGACACAAAGAAAGAAAGAAAGAAAGAAAGAAAGAAAGAAAGAAAGAAAGAAAGAAAGAAAGAAAGAAAGAAACTGCCACTCAATACAATGCCTAGGAAAAAGATTTCAAAAACCAAAGCTCCATGTTACATCTATTTGACAAAAAAAAAAAAAAAAAGGTTTTACAACTAAAAAAAAAAAAAAAGGACAAGAAATGTGTCACACACTATATATTATGCAAAGCTCATTGAAATGTCTACAAGCCAAAGATCACAGTGATGTCCAGATTTAGTAAGAGATAGGGTAAGAAAGTCACACAGTGTCCAAAGTCATGGAGAATTGTCACTGCATTTTACCAACGTCTTTTTGTCGTTATCAAGTCGAAGAAAGCATAGCTAGTTGGACAAAGAAAAAAAAAGAAAAAGATCAGTTTGTCAGGAAAAATGGCAAGAAGTTCAACATGCAGTCATACATGGCGGACACATATTTGCTGGGATTATGCAAGAGTGGGCTGGCAATATTATGAGATGCTGATTCTTCTTCGCGGGATTTCTCTAATTCTGTTGTCTTCGGCCAAACTACAATATACAGTGACAGTTGCTATCAGTATATGAATAAGGTAGTATAAAATAGTACAATAATGCAAAGCATTCCCTGCAGGATGGGTGTGTTATGTACCAGTTTATTGAGTGTTGTAGTTTCTCAATCTTTTCCACACCAGATGGTGACTTTGCCTATGTCCTGCACTCTTATTTCTTACAGTGACTGTCATAAGACTATTTAGCAACACACAGTTATTAGCACAGATGTGTTTGATGTTTCTGGGCTTATGAACTCTATATAACACTGATACAAACAAGATAGCACAACTGGACGTGCTTTTGTGAAGCATCCTATCATCACATGAACATGTGAATTTTAATCTCTCCATAAAAGTAAGAGTCTAGAAGTAAGCATGTCTTTTATAGGGCTATGCTCACTCTGTATGAGTCTAGAGGTAAGCGTGTTCTATAGGGCTATGCTCTGTATAAGTCTAGAAGTAAGCATATTTTACATTCGGTGTGAGTCATTTTGACCTGCAGTCAAAATACTTCCCTTTGTCATGTTTCACTTTTCTCTTATTATTTAAAATGAAAGCAATGTAAAACTGAAAAATTCACCAAGTGACGGAAATATTTTTTTCTCACAATGATAAGTTTTTGTTGTTTTTTTTAAGGGTTTTGCTTCATATGTTTCAAATAACAGGTGTAAAAGAGACTTTTTCCTTTCTTGCAATGTTCCTCTTACATCTCTTCCGCTGTTTGACAAAAAAAGAGAAGTAACGAGTGAAGGAGAAAAGACTATCTACTTGTATTTCTTACACGAAGTTGAAGAAAACTCTGCTACACTTATTTCTATAACAGATATTATATAATGATACTGCTGGACCTGAATATGAATCATTTGTCATTTCATACGGATTTACTGAATATAGAGTGCATATGATCCAAAATGTACCAGACAGGCCACTGGTGGAAAACATCAGCAAATTATAAAACAGTTTAAATCTCAAACATCCATGGAAATCACAGTTCAACTACAGTGACAATGTTGAATTATACCTGCACTTAGGGCCTACAGCTGAGAACTGAAATGAAGTAAGTTGTGCCATTCCAAACATTCATGAAATCTAAATTACTTCAACCAAGACCTGGCTGGAAATCACCCTTTTTCAGTGAAAGGAGAGTGGAAAAAAAAAAAAAAAAGTGACAAAAAATTCCATGCAAAATCAAAGGGCATCAATTCTAGGGTTAAGAAAATGCTGAAATAAATTCTGGTTCTTTGTTAACACTAGTGAGTGGTGTGGGCACAGGGGTTGGGGTGGGGGTGGGGCAGAAAGAGAGGACAGCCAAGCAAACTAGGCAAGCGCAGAGCGTGCCACTGTGTGTTTACTTACATCTCCTTGGTGACGGCAGCCCTCTTTTGCAAGAGCCCCTGACCCAGATTTTCTGTTATAAACTCACCCCTAAGAACAGAGGGTGGGGTTAGCGTGACATGTGGACATGATAAGAGTTAGCCAGGTGGTGACATCATGAATGGTTATATGACAAGACAGGAGGTGATATGTTAACTGATCATTGCGGTCATTCCACAATCACAGTGACCAAAGTTATAAATAGAAGCAACTGCTGACACATGAAAGCCTGGCCATCTACTTTTCTACATGAATATATTATATTTTACAAGAATGGAGATAAAGTGTTTCCTTCAGATATACCCACCAATGTGATTTTATTGAGACATTTGACATTGTTCAGCTCAAGATACACAGCACCAAACTAAATCAAATCAACTTTTCAATAAATAAGGTCTGCACTCAGCTCCCGGTCCTCAACCTATATAAGATGCAACACGATGAAATCAGGCTCTCCTCAAATTTAGAGCAAATGGAGTTATTGGTACCACTGTGAAGACTATTCATTTCTCTTTCAGAGTGGGAAAACATTTTTGTTCTACCTAAATAGAAGTCAAGATATTGGTAACTAAAGATGGGTGGCCTGTGCTGCAGCTGAATTTAGTGAGAAAATGGTCAATCACTTTGTTAATCCTTATTGTTCCTTATCAGCCTATGCAACTAGATTATTTTTTGGTCTTTCACTTAATCTATATCAACAATTTTAACTCTGAAATGCATTTTTATATGGATATAGGTGGGTTCTGAAGAAAAAAAAAATGCATTAAAAATTCATTCACGCTTGAAAACCATGATTTCTCCTGTCATCTCAGATTGACGAACACCTGATTTCATGTATGCTGTGTCCCATATACACCAACAAAGTTCAGCTACAAAATTACAAGGATTACTCCCAACATTAGTATTTTTATACATCCCCCTTCAAGATCATCTGTCAGGGAGACAGCATCTTTTGTCTTCAAGGTCTTGGAGTTTTGAAATTTGCTTTGATGTTTAAAAGAAAACTGTCTCATGCTATGATGATAATCCTATCATCCTTTTTGCTCTCTGCTGGTAAATGCCTTTACAATTTTCTCCTCATTTCTATTTAAATTTTTCTTCCTTGGTCTTCAATGGCTTTCATGAGTCAACAGCCCAAGTTAAACCCAAGAAAAATGAGAGACGCCTGCGACCAAAGCGAAAAGTTTTGGATTATAATGCCAGAGAAATATCAGCAATGGTTAAATACATAAAGGAGAAGAAATCAGTGCTATGGTTAAGAGCACAACATAACTAAACCACAAAAGTTATTTTATATGACTGACAGAGGTTATGAGATAGCACAAGAGTTAACTGATTGGTTACAAATATGTCCTCACTGACATCTAAGATTTTATTTCTTGGGTGATATGGTTATGAGGTGGCACAAGAGTTAACTGATTAGTTACAAATATGTCCTCACTGACATCTAAGATTTTATTTCCTGGGTAATATGGTTATGAGGTAGCACAAGAGTTAACTGATCAATTACAAATATGTCCTCATTGACATCTAAGATTTTATTTCCTGGGTAATAGGAAACAAGTGAAGCTTGTTTACATTTGGACTGAATCAACATTTACTGTCTGCACATATATGGCCTGTGAACAAAATATGGGCAGAATTTTAGCAGTGTTCCTTGACTTAATTTTGCTCCAGGGATTTCAGCACATAGAGAGGACTAGACAATCTCTTGAGTGATGTGACTATGGTCATTTTTGACTCTCTATCGACTTCTTATACAAAACTAGGCAATATCACAACTGATATGAATATTCCACATCGCCATTGTCAGCAAACTTCTCATTAATGAGAGATTTACAGTCATTTATAACAAGACAGATAAACAAAGACAAGCCTGTGTTTTCACATATCTTTTGCTTGCTTGTCTGCCTGGGTAACATCAGCCTCAGATGGCAGTGAGCACATACAGATTTGTACATTCTACATCTAGTTAGCACATATCACTAAGGGTCATAACAAAAATGTTCTCAAAAAAGGCAAAACTGAGGTAAAATTAAAGAAATTCATATAGCAAATTAAAGTCAGCGAGAGAAATTAAGAAACCGTTAAACTAAATTCATTGATAGCATCAAATTAAAGGAAACGTTGGCAAATTAGCAAACTATTAAAACTCAGGTAATCTAGATAACAAAAAAAAAAAAAAAAAAGTATGGGTCATGTCTACTGTACGGCAACACAGCAAAACAACATAAATGGCTAAAGTAGACAACTAAATTGTGTTAGAGAGACTCAGGAAAAAAGCTCCTCTTGAGTAGATAGATATGGTATATGTTTCCATCAGCCCTGGGGTTATACATTAGACCATGCACATTTGAGGTCATGCTCAGCTCCCCTGTACACAGTGCTGGGATCTGATAGTGTAAACAGCTGACAGATATCTGCATTATTGTTAGTGGTCTCATTTGGTTTGCTAACTAAAGCACGTGATGGGTAATTATGAACTCAACCCCTTGAAGTTTGACAAACATTGTGGGAAGGAACGTAGCATGAAGATGGTGAAACGTAATTCAAAAATGATCTCTGTTCATCTCAATTCAGCATAATTTTTTGTCTCATTTCATACTTGACTTCATTTGATGATCTTTCAAGTTGTAAAACTCAGAGATATCAAAACTTGTTGACACATTTTGTGATATGTGAGAATAATATTTTACCAGTAACCCTCAAATATACAAAGAGCTAAGATCTGAACTTTTTACTATGAATTTAACTTGTGAAATAAGAAGGGTCAGCACTTTTTTTTTTCTTCAAGTCCCAGGTCCATCTTGTGTACACAAACAAAGAACAGGCTCAAGAAAAATACAGAAGAAGAGCAAAAACAAAGAAGGTGATTCAAACTTTGCCAGTGTAACAATCTAAGTGCAAGAGAAGTTAAAAGCTGGAAATGAGTCTTGGATCACTGATAAATCCACAGCATGTATAGATAATTTTCAAACAAAAGCATATAAAATGATATTTTGAATACTGGAAAACCCCTGTTTTAGAAATGTGGGGTTAAGTGTTTTTCATGTGATACGAGTGACATCAGTCTATATTTGTTTGACTAATTTATTTTCTACAGGACTTGATACATTGATGGCCTGTCCTTGAAAATGCCCACAAGATGGATCAGTCTCTCCGAGAGCATTACCATGGCTAAAATTCCCTCCTGGATATTAGAGAAGAGCAAAAGAGTGTGAGCATAAAGTACTGGAAGTTACTTACTCGGCTGCTGCGTAAGTCTGTCTCGCCACCCAGACATCTGCGTCTGCATCACCACCTGCCTCTGCTGAGGTGTCTTTCTCCTGAGAGAAATATAACATGGATGGATCATATCATGGATGGATTATATATCAGACAAAGAAAGAACTTTGATGCAAAGCATATGTCATCTCTGTGTTATCTCTTTCGAGGTTGATGTGAAATGATTCACCTCTCTCTCTCTCTCTCTGTGTACATTGTGTAACAAAAACAAAAAAAACAGTTCACAGATATATTACTAGACACCAAACTTTTCTAAATGGGTGATAAACTCCACTGGTCATTTTTCAAGATTATCGAAATCGAGATATATTTACAGAATATTAAACAAAACATAAAACAAGAAAATAATTGTAATACCCTACAAATTAAAAAAGATAAAAAAATGATAAGAAAAATATCTCTTGATGAAAGAAAAGTTTTGATGATTAAAGAAAGATGACTCAGAAGCTGACTCAAATTAAAAATACTGACATAAACAAGGATAATACTGAAGAAATCAACAAGACAGAGAGAGAACTGCTGTAACTATTTTGAAGAACTGATGTTTGGGAGCAGTATGTCACCAAATTTAAATAACCTATTGTACAGAACACAGAATGTCTGAGAAGTTCTCTCTTCATTGGATGAATGTAAAGAATATATTTATGGAATTCTAATATTCTCTCCCCTCAATACACACACACACACAAACACATGTAACTGTCAGAAAGGAGCTCTTCTCACGCTGAAATAATAATGTCAACATTGAGTCTGAATTTCTAAACAAGGACATGATACAGATGATATCAAAAAACATCACATTTCATATGAATTAGCAGCTAGGAATAGTTAACACTCGCAGAGTATTTTGTTCTCCTGAGGTATGTAATTCTCATTCAAAAAGTCTGACTTTGTTAAAACAGAAGCCTCTATAAGGCGCCAGAAAGCCTGTCTAAATAACAATACAAATCCTACCTTCTCTGGCTCCTCCTCCTTGGCTGAGCTTTTGTCTATCAGGTGGAAAAACTTGAAACAAAAGTCCTGCTCAGCTATGCACACTCGCTCCATCTCTGTGAGAACTTTCTCCAAAATCTGAAGAAAAAAAAAACAAAAATCCACACCATATGTGTCTTTTCAAGAAAGCAAACAGACTCTTCCAACCCTTATTGTTAAGAAAATTGATGGTAAAAATCGAAGACATAAAGCTATTTTTTCATGCTAAGGATAACACCAGGGGTGGGGACAACTCCCCCCCAAAAAATCCTGAGGATTGTGCGCGGAGCACACCGGCATCACGACAGAAGCCCACTGTGAAAGCTAATACATGTGTGTATAATTAGCTATGTTATTAGGATAAATATAGGCCATTTTGTTTAAAGGAGAAATATAAGCCCACTGTTTATAATATATCTATCTATAGTTTGACCTCTGGAAACTCCACGCTCCATTGAACAAGTCCAGAAGTTAATATACAGGAATAAACCACAAAGTGAATCATCAATGTGTCCAATCACAGTCCCATCAGCAACACATAATTATTGATGCATTGGCTTCTTGCTGAAAAACA
>JBCAUA010032526.1:0-12257 GCA_038406235.1 Peronia verruculata | reverse complement strand
TGCCTTATGGTGCTTCCTATATACACTTCCTGGCATTTGTTGCATGTGGCAGCGTATACACACATTCTTTTGTGGCAAATTTTTGGGTCATTAATAGGGCAGTTTCTTTTTTTCGCATCTCTTGATTTCCCCTTTCCTCAGTAGATTGCGGAGTATGGTGGGCCGTCTGTAGATACGGACATTCAGATCATTTCTTCGGAAGATATTATTGATTTTTGAAACATAGACTCTCTTAAAAAAACTAATAATTATTTCCCTTCTTTCCATATGACGAATCTAGATAAAATAAATCATGAAAAAAAAATAATAATTAGTTCATTTCTGGGTATTAAACTTGTGGATGGATTTTCAATTTAATGCACATTCGAATCTTTGTCTTTGTTTACTTTTGTTTTTGCCTCTTTTTCTTTCTTTCTGATTTCTTTTGTTGTTTGTTTTGTAACATTTACACCATTTTCGACAGATTTTCTATTGACAACCTTATCTAAATGTCGATGAGAAAGCACAACTGACTTCTGACTTAATTAAAGCTGATGCTTTGTAACTATTCAGTTGCTTTTAAGCTCAATAATTAATCTTTTGAGCAAGTAAAATAATAACAGAAACTCCCTTTCCTCCCCAGAGGTACATAGTGGCAGTGCAGTATTGGAGGATTCCAAAATTGGTGCCTGGTTATTGGGGACAGAGTGGGAATCAAAAAGAGATCGATCGCTCTGTGTCTCCCTTGTCCAAGTCTGTCTGACAGAGTCCTGGAGAAGAAGAGAAGTTATCGGCTGTAGCTGTTGTGCTGCTGCACGCTGACTGGTAGGGAAGAGCACAGTACTGTAGGGGAGGTAAGAGATATGTCACTCACCCACTGTAGTTGTCGTTTTTGTTCTTGTAGCCATTGTCACTGTCAGTGATGCTGGTGATGATAACAATGGCGTTTTTGCTCCTCCTGTTATCTTTCATTGTATTGATGTCATTAATGTTATTGTTTTCGTTGAAGACGTCCTTGAAGTTGATGATTGTAATTGTTTTAGCAACAATATTATTGATTTTCTTTGGGTATCATTCATTTCGTCTGGCCCACACAACGATTGCCTAACCCCTTTTTGGCTAATTTGAATTCAGGCCATAGTCGAATACTTTGAGCTTTTTACTACATTGCTCTAAAAGCCTTGTTCCCAGATTCTGATTTTCAATAAAAGCTCGCAGTATTTCAAGTAAAACATGAATGTAATATTTCATTAAGAAATTAAGCTATTTTTCCCTCAAAAGAATTTATTATGAGTGAGCCAATATTGATATCAATACTGTTGTTGTTGCCCTTGCTGTTCTTCACATTGTTGTCGTTATTGATGTTGATGGTGATAATAATAATCTTTTTGGTATCCTCTTTTCATATTTTCCAGCTGCAGTTTCTACTCATAGATTTAGGAATAAAATCGTTGGCCCTTTATTTTTCCTAGTTAATGTTCTACAGTGCTAGATCAAAATTAATTGCTTCCTAATGATATTTAAAAAAAAAAAAAAGGTTATGAGATGATGATGGTAAAAGAGCAATGAAAGTGGCCTTATTGAAGTGATTTTTGTTGTTGTCACTATTATTTTTCTTAGTTTTAATTTTGTCATTCGTCTTAAGTCCTTCGGCTGTCACTTTCAGACTATTCGAGTCTATTAAAATATTGAGCTCCCTCGAATGAATATTATTAAATGCAAAATAATATTGAGTGCTTTTTGTTTTTCTTAAGCCTTTCAGTCCGAAGAAAATAGGATTATCTCGGCTTTTAGAAGTTGCCAGCCTAGAAATTTTGTTGGTAGAAATTTGGAATTTGGAAATTTTGCCCAGACAGCAGCACTCAGCCAACTCTTCCATCGATTTTTAACTGTCACGGGTGCTTTAACCTGCTCAACGTACACACGGGACCTCCGAAATATATTCGCCCTTATCCGAGAAGGCTCGACGTCGGGCTTCCCTTCCCACAGGAAGCCAGAGAACCCTTGAGTCACTGAAAAATGAGGGATTTCGATCTTCGTGTCCTTCCATCCCCCAGTGCAGAACCCGCGAGTCGATCCCGGCCTATTTTCTCCATGAACAGACGGCATACCACAGAGCCACTGCGTCCCCTAAATAACATCAATTAAAAAAAAAAAAAAAGAAAGAAAGAATTAACAACAACAAAAACAACAACAATAGCAACAGTAACAACAATAAGTTTTAAAAATTAAGTGAAAAGAATATAGCTTATACGCTCTTTGAGGAAACAAAATAGAATGTAGAATCAAAGAAAATGTAGGTTTATTCCTTGGAATACATTAGAGACGGACAAACAAGTATATACAATTTATAACAGAATCCTCTGAAATCCATTTATGACATACTCATAATGAGGATTGTCAATCGTTGTGACTTCACTTTTCTCTCCTGTTGTAGAAACAACTATTATTTATGTTACTAAGTAGAGCCAAAATGAAATAAGTTTATCTCTAAAAAAAATAATATTGCTAGACGTTCAGAGGATTTTTGCTCTTGTGTCAAATCAGTGGCTTTTTCATGTTTGATGTGCATTTACCACGATATTGCTCTCAGTAATCTGTTTAATGTTCTTTAGTGTTATCAAATGTTCGAAGATAAAAATGAGGCCACTACTAAGACTTGCATTTTTTTTTTTTTTTTATATAGGACTTGGACAAAGAGAATTGATGTTGTCTATGAAAACTTAGTTGAATAACAGATTCCCAGAAGATGTATTATTAGTAGATGACCCGTATTCTTGGCAAATTCTCAAGACATAGTTGCATGAAAGCCCTATTTTATAATAATGATATTATCAATATTGCAGGCTATAACATGAAAAATATGATATATTTCTTTGTCCTCAGCAATTACATGGGTGTGGCAGGGACGCGATAACCACTCCTAGGAGGTTAAACGGCGTAAAAAGAACGTAACGAACGGGTGAGGCAAAAATCGTGTGCTGACTGTCAATTTGAACAGTTATATTTTTATGCTGTATTATTAAATTGATCTTTGGATCCATCCCGAGATGCAATTTGGATTTCCTTGTAACTTTTGATTTTCGTCTGTCTTAGTCTATCTTTCACTTTTAACTTGTTTAACCAGAATCATACACATTTGCCGCAATTTACACAAAAGAGAAGCGTGGAAATTGAAGGCCTATTCGATAATCACCCTTCTGTCGACACCTGATTACCGCATTCTACGATGACTGAAGACAAGCATTGGCTTGGAATATCCTGGAGTTTCCCATTAACTTAATTACAAAGGTCAGTCAGAAGTTTTCCCAGTAGACTTAACTATACTCAACCACAATTTTCTTCCCGTTTAGTTCTCATGTATTTATCGTAACTAGTTAACTACTAGAGAATTGTGAGAAATTGTCTCTGCTGATGTACATACTAGACAAAGTTAGTGAAACATGACGAAGTCTTCATCAACCCTGATACATCAGTGTTGGTTGCACTTACTCATTTTATATATAAAAAGAATTATTAGCTGTCGTGAAACTTTTCTAGAGTTTAGATATAACTACGTCATTGCCATATTACTTTGTGTTGACACACTCTGAATGTTCCAATCTGCTGAAATAGGATTAAGATTAAAAACCAAACTTTCTCCTAACATTTGTAGCCACTATAATGACGACCTTAGATGTCACATTCCTTTCACAATAGTGATTGTAAAGATTCGAAGCTAAAATATCGTGTATGGACAAGAACGACGTTTTCTTTTATGATTATCATAATAAAATGCAGCCTTCAAGCGGATATGGGTAGAATCTAGCTTTTTTCAATTCTACTTTCTACATCTGGTCACTTCTAACAAAAGACAATATATGTGACAAGTTGACAGTTCACGTAGAGAGCATTTTTCATTTTTCTCAAGCGAATACAGAGTGGAATAGAAAGATGACGCCTACCCTCATACTTAGTGACAATAAAACTATTGCTCTAGATGCCGGCAATACTGACCCAATATCGGCCGACCTGGCTGGCATAATCTTGACCTGTAACGCTGCCTTTATCATAGATATCGGTCTGTTTGGTATTATAACTAATCTATTGTGTATCGTCACTTTTGCTGCACAGAATCTGAGGAAGGATGGATCCAGTATCAGCCTCTTGGCTTTGGCAATTTCAGATTTGGGATCTCTAGTCACCACAGCTTGGGTTGCAGTTTGTTACGTTCTCTTCTTAATAAGTGCCGATGTTCCTTTTGTACTGCCCGATATCCAGTACTTGACCGGTGGCTGGCCACGGGTTGTCTTCACTCGTATCACAACCTGGATCACTGCATACATCACTGTGGAGAAATGTATCTCTGTCTGTTTTCCCTTGAGTGTCAGAACCATTTTCACTCCACAGAAGACAATCTTCACCCTGGTGGTTTTGGCAGTTCTCATGGTTGGCAGTGTGGCTCCCGTGTACTACACTAGCCGATTTGCTTGGGTGTTTGACCAGAATAGGAATAAAACCCTTCTCAGTATTGTCTTCATCGAAAACAGAAATGAAATTGAGCAGTTTACCTTTTTCATCAACAACATTCTCCCAACCACTGCGTTCGTTATCATCATTGTTGGGACATTAGTGTTGGTAAGAGAATTGAAACAGAAGAGCCAGTGGCGACTGAAATCTTCGATCTTCAGTACAGCGGATGCCATGTCCGAGAGAGACACCAGACTGGCCAAAATGGTGGTTGTCATCTCCATTGTATTTGTTCTGTGTTATTTACCGGGCACGATTCTATTTGTCTGGATGCTGGTGGATAAAGAAATGAGAATAGATGGAAAGCGCATGAATTTATTTATGGTCTACTCAACTTGTATGTATTGTGTGGAATGTATTAACTCAAGTATTAACATTTTCATTTATCTCTCCCTGAGTTCAAAGTTCAGGACTTCTTTTTACCACACTTTTCGTAAAAATTGTATCCCCAGATGAGACGTAAGAAGATGACCGACTCTGAGATGGTGGCACTCTCATAGAGGTTTGTCTATTAGTAGCTGAGCAGTGATTAATATGAGAGCGCAAGAACTGATCTTTTCTATTGTTGGATGTTTTTCAGGGATTTTTTGACATCAGGAAACTCGTAGCCTTTTCCGACATTGCTACATTACAGAGATAACAGTTCGGGTATAGTAATCATATGCCTTTACTCATGTATTTCCCCTTTATGTGAGAGAAAATATGGCCTAGATCTAGATGTCTATTTCTATTGTTACTGTATATGGACATTACTTCGTAGTTGTAGCCCAAGAGTAAAAGCTATCTAGCATTCAGATCTTGCCGTCAGATTCAACTTCGGACGTTTTTTGATAAATAGTTAAGCTACAAATTGGACAGTTTCGAACAAGGAGATATATTACTTGGAGACGTTTTCTGTAATGGCACATATTATGCAAAGTGAATGTAACCATAGTTCATAAATAAACATGTGCCATAGATACACATGCAGTGTTTAGATTCTAAAGCTGTATACTTCAAAATTTAAGAATTAAAATATTCAACTACTTGTTTGCTTTTTTTTTTTTTTTTATTGACAGACACACTCCTGTATATTGTGTATCATCTTGCTGGGTGTAACTCATACACGTTTGCGATGAAAACAGTACTGTGTTAGCGGAACGTATTAAAATTATGGTGGTAGATCTAGATCTAATTTTTTTTGTTTTTATTGTAAGCTATTACGTTTTCAGATGAACATTTCTATAATTGACTTTGTGAAATTGACAAACTAAAATGTGTGTGTCAGTTTTGTCAACTGGATTTATGTCAGTGAGAAACAGGCAAACTTGTTAACGACAGTGATAACGAATAGTTAATTCGTGATTGAAAGTCTGGGAAATTTCCTGGGAAACTGAAGAACAGTCTTTAAGTTCTGATTTACATTTCACCCATTGTTGGTTCTGTCGTCGGATTACCGTTTCTCATTTCGTAGGGTTTGAAAACCCCTTTCGGTTTTAGAGTCTCAAATCTAACTATAAACAGTGTCAATCGTCATAAATTAAATAATTATGGCTATTTTACTCCATGAACCCCCCTTTCTTTTAATGGCTGAGAGCTAAAATCTAACTCCATACGAGGTTATACATACTGTATTGTAAACTGCTCTGTATGATATGCCCATCTTTTCTTTTCTTTTTTTCTTTCTTTCTTTTTTTTTTTTTTTTGAAATGCTGAGTTTATCTTGTTTTAATGTGTCAAGAGGCACGATAACAGTGTTGAAGAAAATGAGAGATGGATGTTTATTCTCTTCATTTGCGAGGAGCGCATTCGATTTAAAAATGCCCAAATTTGACAATTTACCGTGTCCTGTCTCCACTTTCAGACTATCTCTTTTTTCTTACACTGATAGTGATACATTTGATCAGTGAATGTCGATCGCTAATGGAACCCAAACAAATAACCTAAGGCACCAAATCAGATACAATATGACAGTATTAAAGACAGTAAAAGATGGGGTTTTACTCTTTTCATATGTGAGGTGCGCATTTGATTAAAGATGCCAAAATTTGGCAACTTACCGCTCTCTCTTTTAAAACTATCCCCTTTTTCTTATACTGCTAATTTGATCAGTGAATATCGATCGGTTTGGAAACAAAACTAATAATATAAGGCATTTTACCACGGGCAACATAATGGTGTTGGAGAAAGTGAAAGATGTGGGTTCTTTCTTTTAATTTGCGATCCGTGCATGCGATTAAAGATGCCGAAATTTGACAACGACATCTATTTGTCTTTGATTTATGCCATCAAAGTTGCTCGTATTGATATTTTCCGCTATACATTTTAGGACTAGTCCGCTTTCTGACACAGACACATTTGACTAGTTACTTTTGATACGTAATTGGACGAACCCAGATATGATAATTTAAAGCATGAGTGACATCTCAGTCTTGAAGGTCGTTGTGTCCGTTTATTTGTCCAAGATTCATGCGCTCGAAGGTGCTCGTTCTGACATTTTACCACTTTACATTTAAAGACTATCCCAGTACTGGTATATTTGACTAATAACTTTTGATAGCTAATGGTGCGAGCCGAGATATGATAAATTATTGCCTGAGAGACACGCTTGTAGTCTTGAAGGTGAAAAAGACTGTGACTCTATCTCTTCATCTGTTTAACATTAATACAGTGCAAGAGGGACAAGATCGTAGTACTGAAAGTGGTAAAGGGTGGTCGTACTGTCTTTTCATTGGTGATTCTTGCGATCGAAGATGCTCGTATGGACATTTTTTAGCTGTAGGCCTACATTTAAGACTATCTTCTCTTTCCGACACTGACAAATTTGACCAACAACATTTGTAAGGTAACGGGACGAACCCAGATATGATAAGATGATGCAAGAGATTTTTATTTTGAAGTTGGTTAAAGATGGTCGTACTATCTTGTTATCTGTCCAAGGGTCATATGGTTGAAGATGCTCGTACTGACATTATATCGATTTTTATTTTAAGACTAATCTCCTTTCCGACACAGACACATTTGACTAGTAACTTTTGATATGTAATGGAAAGAGCCTAGATATGATGATTAAAGCAAGAGAGACAAGATGACAATCTTGAAGATGCTCAAAGATGGGCTTCTATCTCTTCATTTGTCCAAAATTCATGCGCTCGAAGATGTTCGTCCTCACATTTTGCTGCTTTACATTTTAAGAATATCTCCTTTCCGATCCTGACACATTGACTAGTGACCTTTGGTAGGTAACAGTTCGAACCCAGATTATGAAAAGTTGATGTATGAGAGACAGACAAGATCGTAGTCTTGAAGGTGGTAAAAGATTGCTGTTCTGTGTGTTCACTTGTCTAAGATATATATGCGTTGGAAGATGCTCCGATTCACATTTTACCGCTATTCATTTTAATTAAGACTGTCCCCTTTCGGACACTGACAAATTTGACTAGCAAAATTTGTAAGGTAATGGGGCGAACCCAGATATGATAAGCTGGTGCAAGAGAATTAAGATCTTAGTCGTGAAGTTAGTAAAGGATGGTCGTTGTATATCTTTATTTGTCCAAGATTCTTGCAATCCAAGTTGCTCATATTAATTTAACATTTTACCACTATGTTCATATTTTTAAGACCATCTCCTTTCCGACACTAACACATTTGACTGGTGACTTTTGATACGTAATAGGGCGATCCCAGATATGATAAGTTGATACATGAGAGACAAGTTCTTTATCTTGAAGGCGGTAAAAGATCATGGTTCTATCTCTTCATTTGCCTAAGATTCATGCGATCGAAGACGCTCTTATTGGCATTTTACCGCTATTCATTTGGCTATCTCCTTTTCGACACTGACATATTTCACTATTTACTTTTGATAGGTAATTGTAAAAGTCCAATATAATAAGTTATTGCAAGAGAGACAATATCTTAATCTTGAAGGTGGTAAAAGATGATTGTTCTGACTTTTCATTTGTCCAAAATCCATGTGATCGAAGATGCTCTTATTGATATTTTCCACTATTCATTTTAAAACCTTCTCTTTTTAGACATTGACACATTTGATTAGTTACTTTTAATACGTAATGGGAAGAGCCCAGATATGAAAAGTTGATGTATGAAAGACTAGATCGTAGTCTCGAAGGTGGTAAAGGACGGTCGTTTTTTCTCTTTATTTGCCCTAGACTCATGCCATCAAAGGTGCTCGTATTGACATTTTACCGCTATTCATTATAAGACTATCTCCTTTCTGACATTAACACATTTCACCAGTGACGTTGATAGGTAAATGGTCGAGACCAGATATTATGTTAATATAAGAGAGACAATATCTTAGTATTAAAAGTGGTAAAAGATCGTTGTTCTGTCTTTTCATTTGCCCAAGATTCATGCTCCATCCAACTATCCATCCATCCATCCATCCATCCATCCATCCATCCATCATCCATCCATCCATCCATCCATCCATCCATCCATCTACCCATCCATGAATCCATCCATCCATTCATCCATCCATTCATCCTTCCATCAATCCATCTCCATTCATCCATCCATCCACTGGTCTTTCTATTCATCCATCCACCCATCCGTTCATTAATCAATTATCCATGCATCCACCCATCTGTTCATTCCCAATCATCACTCATTCCTACATCCATTCATCATCCATCTCACCCCCCCCCCCCAATCTCCATCTATCTACCCATTCATTCACGTCTTCTTTTTATGTGTATATTTCTCTGTCCTGTGTCACATTTTTCTTCTACGCACTTCATTCAGTATAGCCCTGTATGTGTCCAATGAATGTTTTTCCATCTGTTAGAGAAAATTTTGTCTTGATATTCACACCGCTATAGTTTTAAAAGTAATGGTAAAGAGAATATGAAATTTAGAGGATCAAGACTTTAAATGTAGGAGATGACAGTCATGGAAAAACTGAAGAGTCACTAGGTGGGAAATTTGAGATATATAATTAATTATCTAACTAATTAGGGGCAGAAATGTTGGTTTCTATACATAGTTTTCAAACATCTATATCACTCACACTAACAATGATAGAGACATAGGATTTCCACCGTTTTAAAGAGCTTAAACTAAACTTCGAAATGAATCCTTTAAATCTGGATGGGAAAGAATTAGAACTATACTATGCGACTTTTAAGTTGGATCAATTTGTGAGTCACAGGAAGAATTCGCCGGTACGCTGGCGTTCTGCTTGTTGAGCCCGTGACAGGTGGGCAGGAAGGACGATTAATGGCCTTACAGCACGAAACCACAGCCCAAACTAAAAGTCACAATTTTGGGGGTTTTGTGATGCGGTGGCTAGGTCTACCGTTGAATGGCAAATGGTCAAACATGTTGGAATGGACTTAGCGACTATTTGACACCATTTTTACACGCAGAGAAAGGCAGTACTTTTTAAGAAAAAAACCTAAAGCTCAAAATCACATTTTTTGGGCAAAATCCACATTTCAGGAGTTTTGAAATTTTGCAGTGCTTTATGTAATTATATAATCTTTAATGATACAGCATGACAGTGAATCTATCTTTAAAAGTAAACATCAGATTGTACTAGAAGTGATGCTCAAAAAAGGGAAGGGCAAGATTGACAATGATTAAGTCATCTGTTTGATTTGTAAGGTGAAATGTCAAATTGATGAATCCCTTACAAGAATTAATGTGCTGTTTAGTAGAGAAATATTATAAAAAGCTGAAATGCAAAAGAATAAGACAAACCAATAAACTTCATGTTTTTTAGTATAGTGATTTTTTCTTAATGGTCCACAGAGAGTCATCTTGTATGAAACCATCATCATTTACCCTTCTCATGCATTCTTATTCTTTGATGAAAACGGCATCATTTGACAAATCAAGATCATCAAATCACTCCACACAGATCCACTTTTTGCTACATTTTACACTGTAAGCAACTTCATTCAATTTTTATACATTGTAAGTGAATGGATTAAATTGAAAGACTTGAAATTTTGTTTGAACAATTTTTTTTGTCTTTCAAAACCGTAAGCACTTCATGTCAAAGATCTCTATTTATAAGTTGCCAAATGTTTACTGCCATAGTACGCATTCTAATATCGAACTGGCACTGCTAACGATTTGTAAACAATTCCACGTGAGGATAGGTCCATTTTTAGTGGGTGTCATGTGACTTTTCCTTTTATGGGGCGTGCAAACTTGCAACCGCATTTTATGAATGAAAGGCTGGGTAGCCGCAGTAAATAGAACAGCCTCACTGCCCATGACCTGCGTGAGCTGAAAAAGGGGGGCTAAAGTTCACATCTCTTCAAAAATTCCATTGGTGTTTTGGAGTCACTAAGCTGACATGTTAGAAAACTCCAAGTTTATTATTGTATTAGTTTTAATACTTGTATTATCATGCTTATAATAAATAGATTTTATATGTATAAGACATATGTATATTGCATTCCAGAAGCTTGTTGTGTACAGTACTATTGGCAATGATTCAGCCCTGGTCGTCTTTTGTCTGGAGCCCAACAGTGGAGCTGTGAGAGTAACGAGTAATCTGAGACAGGACAGTTTGAATCAATTGATAATAAGTGAAGTCATCAGTTAGAACTACATGTTCTTGTCACCAGATGCTTTACATTTGATACGTGTAGGGTTGGGGTGATTTGAAAGAAGACAATGTTTTACAGGTTATTTTGTTTCTGAAAAATACAACATAGTGACATGGACCCATGAATGTGGCTGTCAGATTTGGGACAAAGGTCTACATTTGATTCAAGAATACTCAATCAATTTCTATGGGACCAAATGATTTTACTTTAGTTTTCATCTTGAGATGTATTGTACTTTCCACCTGAGTAGAAATAACCATCTCAGAATGATCAGGTATGCACAATGGTTTATTCAAAGGGAGTGTTTATTTGAGCTACATGTAGCCCAATTAAGTTAACCTCCACCCCATGACCTTATTTAGGCTACTTGTTTTTCGCTACGCTAGAGAGTAGTACAGTACTCTGAGTATAGAAGAGATAGATCTAGATCTATCTAGTTCTGACTCTGCTGTCCCAGTTCTTTGTTTCAACTCGATTAGGCATGGCCTATCTAGATCTATATCTTCAAATTTCAAGCTTTACCCCATGCTCACTCAACAATGGAACGAGGATTTGGTGATATTACTGATAGTAGTGATACTTATTACTAATAGGCCTACTGTTAGTCTGGTAGAGGGTGCTTTTGAAGAGTCCAAAAACTTGTTACAACGGTACAAATCCGAAAGTAAAAGTGTGTTTGTATCTAAGCATGCAGTAGTTAAAGTGTCCACAACAAATTAACACACACATAAAGACAGCTGAAAAAAAGTACCAAAGTGAATGGGTTTACAAGCGCAAGCACTTTAGTCATTATGCCTCCCAAGGCACAGCTTCAAAGCAAAACCAATCATAGGTTTGAATCTATTACCATTTGACTTCGTTAGTTGTTATTTATATTTCAAAAAATGTTTTAAGAGTGAGATACTCAACAGAATTCTTTCAGGGGAGATGTGTTAGTAGAACATGCTGTAGGGGCTAAATAGAACAGTGGAGTGAAGTGTGATATATCGCAAAATAAGGTTTAAATTTAGATCTATATGTAGATTCTATGTATATTGATCTAGATCTAGATTTTAGATCTAGTTTAAGAGACTTTGAATGAGAAAGAAGCACTTTTAAACAAACAAAAAAATTCTATTTAGTAGTTATAATGGCCGACAGGTCTACAAAACAATTTCTGCCTCCACCAATCACATTGTTTCACTGAAAACTGAAGGAAAACTTTCA
>JBCAUA010032505.1:0-12258 GCA_038406235.1 Peronia verruculata | reverse complement strand
CATTTACAAACGTTTCTTTCTTTCTTTTTTTTTTTTTTCTTTTCTTTTTAATCGAAAATTCATTCAACGTTCAACTCCAATTTTCACTAGCTGTCGCTTCCTAGATTGTGTGACATTGGATATTAAATTGATGTCTGCTCGCCTACGCAAGATATTGCATCTTTTTTTGTTTGTTTGTTTGTTTGTTTTAACAGGATTTATTATGCCCCTCTCTTTTTTTTTTTTCCTGAACCATAATCGTACATCCAACAATGATGTGATAGCCATGTCAAACCAGGCAAAAACAAAGATGAAGCAAATTGGCCATTCATGTCAACTGAAAAGGTCTGGCGTTTTTTGTTGTTTTTTTTGCGCCTACAGTATCTTCAATCTCCTTGAGCGATGTAATCCTGTTAGACTAGACCTGGCCATCTTTACGGCCGCGGGCCACATCCGGTCCTTTGAGCTTTCATGTCCAGCCGGCAGACGGTCAACCACAAACCGCACATATAAACTAGTAAAATTATATCTTGTGATTGCATTAGAATATTCTTGAGTATTTAGATCACCATTGGCCTGGCTAGACGTATAAAATCTAATAGGCTACTCTTTTACGGTTTGAAAAAAACAACAACAAAAAAACTATCATTGTAATAAAGAGAATATTAATAATGGAATATAGTAAAGTAAATATTGTTGACAGTTCGACCGCTGAGGTTTCTCACGTAGTCCTTTGTAAAAATAACTACACACTCCTGCCTCAGATGGATGGAAAGAACCGAGGACAAAAGAAGAAAAAAAACAGAAAAAGTCTCTGTTTTGTCATTCCTAATGGAAAAATAACCAGAATATCCCGACCACATAGCCCACTCAACAAATTTCTGCCCTGAATTCTGATCAAACTACCGCGGATGTGGATGACGTGCGTACAACACTGATATTTAATTTCATCATATGGATGAAAACACTAAAGCAGCGTCCGCATCTCTTGGTCTGTATTTCAAATAGCTCTCGTGTTCTTAGATGACCTATGCACTAGTCAAGAACAAATCAGAAACTGCGTTACTTGACATTTGCTAATCTCTTTATCCTCGACAACTAGATTCTGGTAGTTTCTAGTAGTCTGAGAACGTTTTTGTTTGTTTTTTCTTCCTTTGCCCATGTTTACAAAAAAACACACAGAGAGAGAGAGAGAGAGACAGAGAGAGCTGTCATCCCTTCCCATCAAGTGGCCTTGGCTGAAGCTCAGTAAACCATAAATCAAGCCTTCTATGACAAATCGTTATTAAAATGTTCAACACTGATTAAACTATTTTCCCACCTTTTAACAAACATTCCACATCATTAAAAGAAATCTATTTTTACTATCACATAATTTTATTTGTTAAAAACTGCATTCAGTACATACACTATGTGTTACAACAGGGATCGCTGAGACTGATCTCGAAAAGATAAATTTTCAGAGGAAAAACATTTTGGAAAGTATCTCAGAATTTACTGATACATACATGAACATGTAAAAAAAAAAAAAACAACCCTTCCCATCTCGCAAAATGCACTGTTGTCTTTGGCCCAGACTGGCAGAACCATTAGTCAACTGTCTCCGATTACCCACCGCCTGAATAATAATAATGATTAGTTTTCTTAATTTACCGTTCAATCATGACGCCGGCTGAGGTGTTACTGTTTTGAGAATCAATACGCTTATTTTAACCCTAGATGTGTCAAGGGGCCGATCTGGTCAGTATACTTCAGCACGACATACTTTGCACTGGAAATCTCTTTCAAACAGCAGTCACTGTCACAACACGGCACTCAAAATACACTGGAAACAGTCACTCTCTAACTAAAAATGAATGAGATATAAAAAAAAAAAAAATGTCATTAACTTTTTTTTTTTAAGAAATGACAATCCAGCATTTACTATTGACACTTTCAGGTGTCATGTCCTTGTCGCACCTTTCTCATAGAAAACATTACATCTAACTTAATCAGTCCTCCTCTATCGTGATCAGTCTTGGTCGTGTTCGTCAATAGTCACGGCATTCCGTTTCTTTCAGCGGCTTCTGGTGGTTTCGCAATGGCTTTTGGTTGATTCGAGTTCCCTTGCGTTAGTTTGGCGCTAAAGCTTCATGCCTTCCTTGTCCACATGTGTACAGCTGATACAGGGTTCCTTATGTATAAGAAGTGCCACAGTACATCCTAGTGAAGTAACTTTGCCGCTTAAACTTTTCCAAAACAAGCTATTGAATCTATTCATACCGATCGTGTGATCATCGCTGAAACAAATGAATACATGTATCAGCCACAATATGATTGTGGCGCTGCGTTTAAGAAGTGTTAACAACTGTGACATTTTAAAAACAAATCTATCACACTCAACCCGTGCATACAGTATATTACAGCATCTGGGAGACCCTTGGCAAGAGAATGTCATGTAAGGGGCGCGTACACTGCCAGGTGTCGCCTGGTTTCTTTAAAAGCAATAAATGTAATAATCATAATAGTAGTAGTAGCAAATAAAAATAATAATAGTAGTAGCAGTAATAGTAGCAGCAGCAGTAGTAATACAAAGTAGTAGTAGTAGTAGCAGTAGCAGTAGTAGTAGTAGTAGTAGTAAAAGTATTAGTAGTGGTGGTGGTGGAAGTAGTAGGGTAGTAGTAATAGTAGTACTAGTAATGAGAAGTAGTAAATATAAAAGTAGTAGCTGTAAGTGTAATAGTTTAGTAGCAAATAAAAGTAATAGAAGATGTAGTAATAGTGGCAGCACTAGAAGTAACAGCTGCACTTACAATAATAATAATCATAGTAGTACGGTAATCGCCGTGACAGTCATAGTCGTAGTAGATACCTAGTCAAAGTAGTAGCAGAACTAGAAGTAGTGATTGTAGTAGTAGTACCAGCACAGACAGCAATAACACAAACTGAAAGATGAGTTCTAACTGTAAGGGTAGTAGGTAGGCGTAGTAGCAATGTAGATATAGCTTATCTGCTAGCTACACCGAGCTATATCAGAATTAGCTAGCTCAAGCGGTGACGTAATCTTAAATGGAGCGCGATAACGCCGGTATGCAACGCTTCATAACCTAGGTAAGGTCTCGTACATGTAATCATGTGCGGCAGCTTAACACACTGATCCCATACCCGTAATGATTGCAATCTGTGAAGAAGCTGGCTCTCTAATCCCATGACACAATCATAATACCTTCTCGGGCGTGTATCCAATAACAAAGAAAGGAAAAAAAAAAAAAAAGAAAGAGAAAGAAAGAAAACCAAAGAAAGAAATACCATTACGTTCCATACGTCTTTCAACCACCTGGAGGCGGTATGTGGGGAAGAAAGAGAAAGAATAGGAAAGGAAGAAAAAAGAAAGAAAGAAAGAAAATCCATGGGTGGAAAATAAGAAAGAATGGGAAAGGAAAGAAACAGAAAGAAAGAAAGAAAGAAAGAAAGAAAGAAAGAAAGAAAGAAAGTCCATGGGCGGAAAAAAAAAGAGAGAAAGATTTAGAATGGAAAAGAAAAAGAAAGAAACAAACAAACGTAATATTCCAAGCAGCGGATACTATCCTACTAACAATCGCATTGTTTAGTTTAAGCCTTCTCTATAAGCTAGACGGTTTATGGACGTACAAACAGACTAAGGGTTTCTTACCACAGCAAACATTCGATCGTCTTCGCCGCCCTCGGCAAACAATGACTGCCTATGGATCAGCAGTCACTAAGTTCTAGCCCAGCTCAACAGTCAACGACAGGGCATAAATTTAATCTATAAACAATTAACTACCAGTCTAACGGCTATCACTTTAACTCTTTACAACCCGTTCAGTCAAATCTGATCGATACGATTGGGTTAAAGATAGGCCCACTCCGACTGCGCTAAATGAAATTATAATCTACCAACAGCTCACTTTAACTCTCAACGAACCACCTTGACCAATGGGGGAGGGTAAAAGTAAATCCACTAGCACTGCACGGAAATAAAATTTTCATCTACAAACTCTCACTTTAACCCTCTACAAAGCTTTATGACACATGATACTTTGATAGGGTAAAAGTAAGTTCACTGAAACTGTATGAAAATGAAATGTTATCTACAAATTTGAAACTAGCAGTAATCACTTTAACTCTTTCCAACTCATTGTGAAATAATAAATTACAGGATAAAAGGAAACTCACTTAAACGCGTGTACATGAAATACTGAATGCTCTATATGAAGAGATAAAACATGAGGACTAAACTTTGTGACTGACGATAGATATTCTGTTCATTAAGAGATGGTTTCTCACTTGAGTGGCTGATTTTTAGAACTTAAACTGCCAAAGGAGAGCTCATCTAGTCAAAGACTGACCCGTTATATAACTAGCACTGGCACTGAAAAAAATAGGACACAATCTCCTGACTTGGTATTGACAATGTATTTTCTGGGTAAATATGAATAACTATAATTTTAGTGTGGTTACAAAGGCCTTGTTTTTCCTCAAATTTCAATTCATACTTTTTAAAGTCAGCATGGATTTGCTGTTAATACTATTATGCTCTTTGAAAAACTGCCACCAATTTCATCGTGGTTAATTAATGACACTCGACTTCCCAGAATTCATCCAGCCTATCGTTATCTGCGCTTCTATCGACATACAACCAAAGGCCTGCGGGACCTCGTGCCGCTCGTGAGAAGATCAAAGGACAGCCCGACTGATAACAAAACAATCACAGGGCGGCGATTAGAACTTGACATTTTTGGTTTATGCGCTCCCTGTGTAAAAAGTCGCAACCATTTCAATCGAGGTGATCCTATCTAGGACAGAATCACCAATCACATTTAGTTTGTTTGTTCAATACACAGTGCCAAAGTGCTCGATCTAAATTGAGTGAATTCAGGCGAGGCACATACTCTATCCACAGCCCGGATTGATATACACGTATTAATCTGTGCTGTAGACAGACACTGAGGAACAGTTTACATGTGCTTTAGTTATAGAAGAAAGAATGTGTAAGTCCGTTGTTATAAAACACAGAGCTTTCTGAGAATTAACTCAAAAGGAGCAACATTTCCTGATGTAGGACAAATAAATATGACTTAAAAGACTTTATATAGAAATCACACCCTACCACCGTTTTTCTATTTCTATCTGTTTAAGTCATCAGAATCAAATTTGTTCTCAGTGTGTCTATATAAAGAAAGAGAGCGACAAGGAATGAAAGATTGATTTCGGTCTGAAGTGGCCAAATCCTGACGTTACTTAAAAAACATGAACGACTGAAGATCCCTTGGTGTCATGGACAACAACGCCCCCCCCCCCTTTCTGGCAGTCTTGTCTACTCCTTTCTTTTCTCTCTCTCTTTCTCCCCCCCCCCCCTCCACCTTGATCTTGTTTCTTAATAATACACGACTGGGGACTGGTCACCTAGCTGTGCTAATTACAAAGATACAGTCATCCTAAGATTGTAAGAAGTGTAACACAGTCCACGCTCGTAGTGTGCAGACTCCGGTTATAACATTTAGTCATTATGTCCACAGATAATTGAGCGAGTTATCTTTGCAGACTATGCACTGATATCTTGACTAAACCACACCACCCCAAGCATGCAATGGCAAATGTTACCAAATCGTCATATCAAGCATTGTTACAGCAAGTACTGAGATGATCACCAGGTTGTTATCAACTGGATGTTTTTCATCAGCGACAGCTTATTCTCTTCTGTGATGATCCTATTGGTGTGTGTGAGTTTACTCTGTCAAGTTTGTATACACTGAGATCATCATATCAGTTTTTCCATATATATATATATTAAAAAAGTTGCATTTACAAGTTACAACTCTAAACAACTGTTTGCCAACCTCACTCTCACGAACAAAACCATCTTCATGGACATACAAAATCAACCTCTCAGAACTGGAAAAAAATGCTGACTTTTTACAAAGTTGAAGGAGAAACCACTACAAAAACATCAAGAGCAAAAAACTTAAGAATGGGACTGACAAAGAGGATTGACTTCAAGCGAGAATTTACTTCATGCCAATCGACTTTATGTGGATTGCGTTATCATAAGGCAGGGCACAATTTGACGAGAAAGAACACACAGGACAGTGTAACTAGCCTGCTAAAGAAAATTGAGTGGGCAGTTTATTAAAATTCAAGGACAGCTGCATTAGAATCATGTCTTACCTTTTCCAGCTTCAGCTTCTTGGGCGGCAGTTCAATTTTATCCTCAACCTTAGCATTGAACTCATAGGGGTCATGGACGGGGTTTTCCCGTTTGACGTGAACCGTATCGCCAGGCCGGGGCTCTGACGTCAGGCCGGAGTTGAGACCCCCCGAGTTAGAAGGAAATGGTGAAGAAGCCGCGCCAAAGGCCTGGACACTGGCGCCTATCCCCATGGAAGTTCGGCTATCCACGCCGAAGATATGCGGGGAACCAGCAGCGTTAGATGTGGAGCCTGCTGTCGAGGCCAGGCCCGAGTCCGATTTACCCTTGCTGCTCTCTTTTAATTTCTTGTTGTATGCTGCCTTGGCTTTCTGGGACTTGCTCCCGTTTTTATCTTCTGGACCCCCAGTGTTTCCGGGGGAAGTTTTGACCGGCGATTTGCCGGACATGTTCAAATTACTGGAAGAACTGTAGGCTTCCGAGGCCACGCCGGCGTTCACGGCTTTCAGCAGCGCAACCGTCGGGTTGGTCAAAGTGGTCGTGACGCCCGACGCAGCTGCAGTTCCCGCCACACCCGATGCCGACGATGATGCTGCTAACGACGACGAGGAAGATGCTGTCAGTGCAGCAGTTGAGGCAGTTAATGTCGACGACAACACAGACGATCCAGAGGTATTACTGGCTGGATTCCCGCTAATTCCACCGCCACTTTGGGCAATGGACGACGGTACTACTGGTAAAGAAGATGATGATGATGAAGATGACAAAGACGAGGCTGAAGATATTGCTGAAGAAGATGACAGGGATGATGATGTGGACGACGATACAGCCGACGACACTGCAGTCGATGCTGACGACGCCACCGCCGAAGACGAGGACAAGGCGTTATTGTTGGCTTGCTGTCCCGAGGAACTGGCTGATAACTTGGACGGGGAGTCGGAGGAGGACTTAACAACTTCGTGCTTGGCATCCACCTTGTTCGGCCCTTTGGTGCGCTTGATTTTCATCTTTAGGCCCTTATCCACTGAGGAGACATGAGCCACGTTATTGCTGCTCATCTTTTGTCCGCGATCTAGCAGTTGCTGGAGTACGGCACTTCAAAGTCAGCAGGAAGCGCCGGGACGAGCGTGGAGAGCTAGACCACACAATACCCCTACATTGGATATGAAGGATGCCGGGCACAACTTTGTGAGGCTCAGGAGTAGCATTGGTGTATATGTCACTATCCGTGATTACTAATTGTCAGTAACAATGAGACCGTGCGATGCATCGTCATTTCAGTCTGAAAAATAATCCAAATTAGGAGACACATGAGCAAAAATACAATCAGGACTATGAGTTGTGTCTTTATTCACAAAAAAGGAAATATTTGAACACATATATTAACTAAAAACATGAGACATATAAGCACATGTACTGATTTCACATAACTAATACCATAAAATACATTTTTTGTTCAACCCGGAAACAATCCAGCACGAGAAAGAACTAAATGGGCACATAGTATAATCAAACACTGCTATCACATAATCCAAAAACACACAACAATTTTTTTTTACTTTTTTTTTTTTTAAAAAATAATAGTCCTTTCCCAATTTCTGCAAGTTTTTATAAGACAGGGTAACTGCCACCTAATACACGTAATTCCCATATATTCTCAGAAAATACTACACCACAAGAACTCATCGCTTACCAGCTGGAAGTAAATCCACAGTCGGAAATCAAATACAACAGCACGGACTAATGAGCAGCACGGTAAAACTTAATAATTAAACATATGCTGTGGTATACAACTGAGTCTCGTGCATTATTATTTATCTGCTAATAAAAATCAGTCAACTGAACCAAACCATATAACCCAATTATCAACTTATTACTGTGCCTTACGAATTTCCCTTTGCTCATTAAAAAAAAAAGAAATCAATACCTACCTACAAATCTATTTTAACACCCCCAAATATTTTATGGTAACACATGGCAGCACTTAAACTTGGGACCATTCATTTCAAGCTTGAAGTGTTATATTTTATCAGAATGATGTCTGTACTGATAAAGGACATCCTGCACAGACGACCTAGTGATGAGGTATCTGTATACAGGCATACAGTCCAGCCTCTGGTAAAATACATTCATATTATTATATAGAGACCCGAACAAGAGGTCCGATAACAGAACAAATAAGTCCTTGAACGCAGAACTTGAATGAACTTACTGACCTAGAAAATGACTGACTGGCCGACTGTATCCGACTGACCTGATTCATAGCAAATTTACTTATTTGTCATTCGTGGTTTGAGTGACTGATTTATAGCGAATTTATTTATTTCGGTGTATTCATTTACAATAAGACTCTCATTTTCTCGAATCATTCTATGCTTTTTACTTCACCAGTCATTCTACGTGACAGATCTCTCAGAACGTGTGCACATTTAATGATTCCATTGTTCATAATAGATCTATGTCAATATATAATGTAGACAATGTGTCGATATTGTTAAATGGCCTAATGGCTCCCTGCTGCGCGTAAACTGATAAGGAAAAACAGCACCCTAGCCTATCTGTCTCGCCAAGTCTGGCATCCAAAAATCTCGATACACAACACCTGTCTCCTAATTGTTTGCTTGTATGGTGAAGAGCTTGGGCGGCTAAGCCTTGCTCTGGTTCCCGTCTTTTTTAACAGCCGGCAGCCGCAGGTATGGGTGAGGGGAGGGGATCAATAGAAATGTCGTGTCATAAGTGATATACTAGCCTAATCATGTATTACGGCAGATTTTAATATTAATGTGTTACTTCTATTTGGGCTAACGATTGATTGCCTTCGCACACACACATGCCTGCTCACCGACCCACCCACCATACTACATATTTACACATACACACACACATACAAATTTACAAGCCTACACACTGACAGATATACTCACAAACTTTATAAACAGACATATTTTCATTTTACCGAGAGAGCAACTCGTCATCTTTCATTCGTTTCCCCACATCGTTCACACAGAGAGCGAGATCAATGAGATCAAAACAAAATCAGAAGTTCCTAAAACGAAACGACAAAAAAAAAAAGGGGGGGGGGGTAATAACATAAATATATGTCAGCTACCATCAGTGACAAGGCCATCCCGTTCCCCTTGAATATCTCACATTTTATTTCATTACCGTTGTAAATGACCTTTTGTTGTTGTTGTTGTTATTGTTGTTGTTATAGCTAGGTCGCAACTACTATTATATTGCTCAGTAACTTAATAAGCCACAGAGATAAGCGGAATGCAGCGCGCACATGGGGTAGCGTGATAGAGAACGAAACTATTGCCCGAAACTATTTTTATTTCCGCCTGCTATACAATCACCCCTAGCCTACAAGCTTATAAAGATCTCCACGGATTTATCGAATGTGGTTTCTTAAGCCGAGATAATCTTCAAGACTGAAAAAGGCGTACCAAAAACCTTGAGAATGTGTTGGCTTCAATTGACGGCACTCCTAGACATGGCTGCAGGCAGCTCTTGCCTTATGAAGAAAGGAGCCACGAGTAGCCTAGCGAGAGATATTGCATTATTAATAATCATACAAGTTAACATGTGTGTGTTTCACAGGCAGGTGGCAGGTTGTTCGTTTCCTAGCGCAATGCTATGAACAGGTGTCAGATCAATGCTCTTTGTCTGGTGTCTCGTCCATGTCTAGCTAGCCCAGTCAGTCTCCGACAATCTAACTCTAGCCCATCTAACTACACTGTTGCTGATATAATCTCAACTTTCCCAAGCAAGGGACAGGCTCGACAAAATCACGATTTACTTTTGCTTATCTCGTTTTTTTTTAATTACAGGATTCTTACACAATCATAGTGAATAATTTTTCAGAGAACGAAGCGATCTGCACACTGCTGTCTTGTACAACTGACGTGAGTTATGTCTGAATAAGCTGACAGAGAAATAATTAAACTGTCACGGACAAGGTGTTTTGTCGAAGTATTTTAAGAATCAACTCTAGACACTTCTATGTCTCATATCTCCCCCGCTGCCAGACACTAAGCCAGCCCCTCGGGCACAAAGACTGGAGGAGAAGGGGAGGGGGAGAGAGAGAGGGGTTGGTTCAGCAGGACCACTTGCTTGGTGCATGCAGATGATTGATAATCACCGTCGTCGCAGGGTCGAGGCTGGTGCGATACGATTGATCGGGACATTAACTGGCGAGGCAGACAGAAATGCATGTGTACGAGACAAAGAGAGAGAGGATAGATAGAGAGCGAACAAAAGATGAGAAATAAGAAATGCGGGGCAATGTGACAACAGAAAGAACACAGCAGGCAGCCAGTTTCAATTATTATTGGCCTGGTTCGGTCTTGTGAACAGAGAGAGAGAGAGAGAGAGAGAGGGGGGGGGGAATGTAAGCACGTAAGACATGAAAGTAGGCCAGTTTAAATTAATCCTCAGTCCACTGCTAATTCCAATAGAAGACAGGCTGATAGAGTAATATACGGACTGACAGAAAGAGAGAAGAAATATGGAACGCGGGGAAAGAGGAGATAATAAGACAAATTTTAATGAAAGAACAGGGCGGATTACATTAATTCTTCATGGTCCACAGTTGGTTTCAGCATAATTTGGTCTAGTGAACGAGAGAGAGATACGGAGATCGACAGAGGAGAGGAAAGAGCAAAATGAGGAAAAAATCGGAAAGTAGGTGATAAATTTTAATATGAAAAGTAATGGAGAAGGCCAGATTGGGATCATCTTTCTCAGAAAAATTCCGATTTCATTATTGTGTGGTCTTGGAAAAGGAAGTGAGAAAGAACGGAACAGGGAGAGGAGAAACAACCAAAGGCCAATATGAGTGATTGTGTAGGAAATGAACGGCGCATAATCATCACGATTACGGCCACACTGCGGGTAGGAGTCTGTGAGTGGAATGTTGTTAAAGATGGGGCAACACACACAAGTGTCAGAGCTGGGCGGATGAAATTGACCCATGCCAGCCCACTGTTGGTTTCGACATGTTAATCTGGATTGTGTGAGGAAGAGACGGAGAAATGGAGGTCTAGTGAAAAGCCTAGAAAAAAGGGAGAAAGAGAGAGAGAGAGACAGAGATTTCAATCAATGTACATGAAAAAGTAGGAAAAGTTCCTGGCATATTCTTTAGCAACAAGTAAAACTTAAGTACGGTAAATAATACCGGATTTGGGTCTAACAGAGAAATTACTGACAGCCAAAAAGTAGGAAATCCTACTAAAGTAGAAAATTTGACATCCCTGGAGAGAGAGAAAGGAGGTGTGGGAGATAGAGAGAAGGAGGGTAAAACAAACATTTTGAAATTCTTTTTCCGTGACCAGACAACTATTATAACTAGCCCAGTGAGCAGGGTGCGTGGGGGAGGGGATGCGGGGGGTAGCAGAGGGCTCGGAACGGAAGGAAGGACAATTGACAATGCGGCCTAAGAAACAGCCCAAAGACAGGTTTGACAGAGAACGAACGGAAGAGGTAGAATATCCCCCCACCTTTTTTTGTCTTTCTTTTAATGAATGAGAGAGAGAGATAGAGAGAGAGAGAAAGAGAGAGGACAATCTCTAAAGATCTCAGTTAGTGTCGAGTATTGTTGAGAGGCAGTCTATTCCTGGCCCTAACTGACGGACGGGTAAAGTACACGCACGGAAGGCGGTGCGGCCGCGACTGAAACGTAAGCAAAACAAAACATCACAAAATCCAACGGATGAAATCTAGACAGAGGAAGTTTCTCTCTCTCTCTTTCTCTCCCCTCCCCCCCTCTCATACACACACACTAAACGTTTCACAGAGCAAATGTCAATTATTTAACCCTTATAAACCCAAGACAGTTAACAAACAAGATAGATCTCTCAAAGAATCAAAACAGAGAACTTCACCTTCTGGCCAGCAGTACATAGATCATCATGAGCGAATGAAAGAAAATGGATTTGGAAAGTTAAATCGAAGAATATTCTCATCAAAACACAATCCTCATAAATGTGAACCTTTGGACTAGTGAACCTTCGAAGTAGTGAACCCTTCTCGTGTGTGTGTGTGGGGGGGGGGGGGGGGGGAAAAAAAAAAAAAACTTCCAAAATAAACACACGTTTTTTTCTTTCAAAAAAAAAAAAACGCGATCTTTCAGC
>JBCAUA010032493.1:0-26359 GCA_038406235.1 Peronia verruculata | reverse complement strand
CGTAGCTTTATAATTGTGGTGTAGATTATATGATTCAGATTCTCTTAGCAGGTAGAATCTAGATTCTAGATATAGGCTGTGCAGAGATCAGAGATAGATAAGTCTTACATGTACAGTATATTTTACCATTTTTCACAGATAATGGTCAATGTCAGTTTATCATTTTTATCTATATCCCCCGTTCATAGAACGGGAGACCTTGCTAGTATAATATATAGAGTGTGAGTATGTTTTCTTATTATTGTAATAGGCTAATTCTGTCAAATGTGTTGGTGATCAGTCTTTCTAATCACATGAAGAAAAGGCTTTTTTTTTTTTTTTTCACACTGCTTATCCCCCTTGCTCTCTTTTGTCTGGCAGAGAGAAATATTTGGACTGGGCACAACACTCTCTTTTTAGCAAATTAATTGTCTTTCAGAATATGCCATGACAAATTCAGAAATCATCACTTAAAACAAAACATCACTAAAGAAAAAAAGGTGAAAATTAATAAAAGCTTGAAGTTTAAGTTTTTAGAAGTTCAAATGTTGTTTTATGTGTATCAAATATCATTAGCAAGATACATGTAGTTTTTCTTCGGGATTTTTTTAATACCCGAATTTTAGTTTTAAGTATGTAAAAAACAACAACAAAAAAAAAAAAAAACAGTTATTAGTTGACAAAGCTTTTTTAAGTCTTTCCATGTGGGCAGGTCAAGTTAACAGTCAACACAAGCAGAAGGGATTTGTAGGTAACATAAGTTTTGCTTATGATTACATTTGTATTCATTATTGAAACATAGACAGTCAGCCTCTGACCATATGACCCACTCAGTAACCCTGCACTAATGAAATGATCATATCATCAAGGATGTAAGGCAACCATAACTGTCAGTGAATGACAGCAAAAGCAGCCTAGAGATATCTATCATCTATGAATTTACAATTGAAATGATTGCTGTACTCTCACAAGCTTGGCCTCAGGCAGATCATTTGTAGGTTAGACAAATGAGGTCATCATATGCCATCTTGTCTCATGTAACAACAATAAATCTACATGGCCAGAGGTTCATAGATTGCAACTTCTGTTGAAATCCTATCACCTGATGAAGAAAAACACAATACCTTTTATAAAATGAGTTTCTTCAAGTGGTACTGTAGGTTAGAATGGTTTTGTACATAGGGAAATAGTCAGAGGAAGGGCTAAGTAATACTGCTGGTGGGTTTAGAAAACTAAGGTGCAATGAACTGAATTATAAAAAGGAAAAAATACAAGAAAAGGAATGGGGAAACTGAAATCAGTTTCAAGATCATTTTCCATGAACTGTAGTCTTCTGACTTTTAGCAAGATCAGTTGTGCAGCTCTTACAGCAGTGTATCTTTGACTTAAAGCTGTCACGGTAATGGAAAGTTACACAAAGGATAGGACATGTACTTGTAATTATTGTTCTCATCATTTTTTTCAACCCTTGAAAATACCCCACATTTTCAGTAATAACTTGCCTCCTTTGTTAGCCCACATTAGCCCAGACTTCTCTCAGAATCAAAAGCTGAAGCTGAGGTAAAATAGATTGCTTGATTGAAAAATCAAACCCACTACATATATTTAATTATGAAGAGACCAATAATTTTCATGGGAAGGTATACATAATATACAATCTTTGCTTTTGACTTGACTCTTTCAGATCAAGAAAACTCCTTTCCTGTGAGCATCATGGTTTGTGTCCCTTGCATTGTCATCCCATTTCTGTTATGGGTTTTCCATAAATTTATCAGTCCCTGGCTGTCAAAATTTTGGAGCAAACCAAATGAAATTGCCCAGAATGTGGAAAATAATTTGACATGTCCGCTTCCCAAGAAAAAGAAACCAAAGGTAGGTAATTTCATTTCAAATTTATGTTGATGCATGTTTATCGAGTTGAGAAGAATCACATTGTCAGAGGGTGCCTAAGGTGTTTAGAGGATGAATATAAGAAAATGGGGAGTAGGTAAACAATTTTATTTTAGCCACCACTATTGGATTGGACATGGCTAGATAATAAAAATACAGTGCTGCACGTGTTCCTCGAACACACAGTCGTCGAATTCTCGGATCTCTCGAACAACCTGCACTGTATTGTGCTTTACATGAATTACTTTCCAAATGATGCACGATATAGGAACTAGATGCTCTTCTATAATTTCTGTTAGGCCTGGGCTTTCATTTCTGGAACATGAATGAGTATCTGTATAGTGAAATTGGATTACCAGCAAATTAATTTTGACACTTTCACTGTGTAGAATCAAAGGAGCCTCTGTATTTTCAAGTGATGTTTTAGATGTTTGACTACATATTCTTTTGTTTTTAATATAAAAATATTAAAATTGATCTGAAATGAAATAACTTAGCCTTTATAGATTTGAGGAAACATTTAAGTAAATTAGGATTAAAAAAAAAAAAATTCAAACAAAAAATAAAAAATTTTCTTAGTTGAACTTTTTATATTGTCTTGTGCCATGTTAATTATTAACAGTTATCAAATTTTATGTTTAATTGCTCAGTAGTGATAAATGGAAATACGTGTTCATATATATGTTGTAGGATCCAGAAACAAAAATTTTGTTAGACAAATGCATTTTTACATTCTTCATCAAAGAATGTTTAAAAGAAGCTTTACCTAGAATCTGGATCTTGTCTGCCTGTCTCATATGAGAGGTCATTCCTGAGCTTCTGATCTTTAGTGGAGTCTGTTTAAATTGAATTTGCCGGGACCACCCTAATGGTTTCGATTTATGAGAGTTCATATTCCAGTTTGTTTTTTTTTTAACAAGGGAAACAGCTCTCGAATGACAGGGGCAAACAAAGAAGAGGAGGCTGTCACTTTTTGTTTTCCACATGCTTCTGATTTATTAATACCATCATCAGTATAGGAGCCATCTCTGCTTTCTCTTCAGTGGGTCACATGAAGTCATCACGTCGTCGATTTAGTCTGTAGAATAAAGCTAGTCAGTGGCAGGCAAAAGAGCAAGCATGATATAGGAACTGGCTAGACCTATACCGTCGCCATCATGGTGCTAGAATTAAGTAGACACTGGTGATTGTAACACAGGCGCAACACCTTATTGGGTTGCCTGCACACAAAGTATCGTAATAGTGCCGTACATGCATGTGTTTCACCATGTCTACCTGTACTGTAAGGCTCAGCAAGGATGCTTGATTACTGATCGATTACTCGGCATCGCTGCTTCTCATACATTGCCTCTCTCCTCCCCCCACACCAGCCCACAACACATAGGCCACTTAACGCCGCAACAGGGGCCACATTCAACAAACATGTATGTAAATTAATTGCCTAATCCCTCTCGCCCCGTCTGCGGCACTGTCTCCTTTGTTTTCTGCGTTGGGCAGAACCACGTGGAGAGAACAAAAGCCGATTTTTACCTTTGTGGTGGCACAGAACTGTTCGATTTAAAGGAAACTCAAGACAATGGCTTCGAATTATGTGAGAGGCATTTAATGGGCACAAAGAGGGGAAAAATCTAATGTTCCGTTTTTATTTAAATTATCAGAAATTCAGATTATCTGCATTTGGCTTGAGAGTGGATTCCACTGTATCTTTTTCAAGATCTTCCACTCGCCAAGACTGTATAATCAGAAATGGTATTATTTTATATTATTTAGCTACTACTACTACAAAAAACCAGTATGGCAATACATTATAGAACATTATATAATATATGGTAATGTACGGCATAATAGGAATGATCATATATACATGTATGTGGATTTGCTTTCCGTTCTTTAGTGTTTCTGTTGCCAGTCTTTGTTTGCTGTGAATTTTCTGCAGTAAGTGAACTATCTGTAAACAATTTTCATGTATTTCAGGATTCTCTACAAGCAAATGGACATGCCGTGGAAGATGCAGACTCATCCAGTACACAGCTAAATGGTCATAGTAATTTAGGAGAAAGGCTGAAAGCGGAATGAAAGTGTATTGTGTTCATTTTTGTTTTGTATTGTCCTGCACTTGAATTGTTGATCATGCCATTTTCTACACTTACTTTTACTATGTTTTGACCTTTTTTTTTCATGGTGTACCTGGTGTTCATACACATATAATGAGAGTGACAGATGACTGGGTCAAATGTGTGTTGAATTTGCCTATGGCAGGTGTGTGTGCGTATCCTTAAGGTTAAGAATGAAAGTCAGCATATGTAGTAGTTGTTGGCATATTCTTTCTCACACAAAGGACACAGTGGTCAGTTTATTTGCAAAATCTGTGATCAATTATAGCCTTACTGATTAGAAGGCAATTTCTTTCCAGTGGGCCAGGTATTGGTACCGGGTAGATATCATTATTTATGGGATAAATACAATCCCTACATCAAGCACTAATTTTTGGGACCGGCAGAGACCGTACACACGGTACATGCTTTGTAAATCTCGTGAATACATTTTTATCATTGTATTTGTTACTCTAGGCATTCCCATGGTTATTTTGTTCTTTTGATAGAATCTAAAGAAAAGCAATGGATTATAATTTAAAAGGCTGCATTTAAAGCTAAATCAAAGACAGAAACAAGGTCATGCTAGCTTATGGGGGATGCATTTACAGAAATGGTTGAAAGAATTGTGGAGGGGGGTGAGTTGAAAGCACTGTAAAATTGAAATTGTGATCTTGCATGAAAAAAAATGGTCCCCTATGGAGTGCCATCCTCGACATTTCAGGGGAGACATCTCTTCTCACCCTCTCTCTGCTTGCTCCTGTCTTCAGTCCCGCTCTATTTCCCCTCTTCTTGCTGGGTTGTAAACGTATCTTACCATGTTTGACACAATATAGCCATAATCGTGCTGATGTGTCGTTAAACCCCAACACAACAACAAGAGCAACATGGCAGGGTAGATGGAATTACATGTAGTTTCTTTTAGATGTATGATGATTAAGACATGAACTAGTTGCCAACATTAATTATCAACTGTATGCAGTTATCATTATTTTGCATGCTACAAATTGGAATCATATTTATTTGTAACAAGATCTGTGTGAATATTATTTACAGCTTTCAAATCAAATGACTTCTATTTCAATCGACTAATTAAATGATTTTTTGTTTTGTTTTTTTGTTTTTTAGAAAAAAAAATTTTGGTTGATAGTTTATTATATTAGCCTTGTGAATCACTGAATGTAATTATTGTAATATCAGATGCAACATGATGAAATCAGGCTCTCGTCAAATTTTGAGCTTATGGAGTTTAAAGTATCACTGTGAAATTATTCATTTCCGTCTCTGTGTGTGAATAAAATATACCTTAAACAGAAGATATTGGCAATTAAAAGACAATGGAGGTGACCTGTTTTTGCAGTTAAGTGAGAAAATGGCCTGTCACTCTTGTAAATCCTTGTTAATCCTTTTTAGGTCATGCCACTACATTACAAATTTTGTACTTTTACTCAATCTGTTTTAGTGCGCTGAACACTGAAATGCATTTTTAGATTGATATATAGAAGGGCTCCATGAAGAAAAAAAAATTCATTAAAAAGTCATTCACTGTTAAAGAATGTGATTTCTCTGGTAGAGTCAGTTTTCACACGTGCCTGATTTCATCATGTTGCGTCTCATACTCGTGTGACAGCATCTGGCATTGAACAGTTTGACTGTGGTGTGATGACATTTCCTGTGCACCGATCAAGAAAAATCACCTCAAAATCAGTTCCATCTAAGTGGTAAAAAAAAAAATGTGCATATTGAAGTAGCATTTGGCCACAAAGTTGAATTTTAAAAATATAAATGTATATGTATTTATCATGTAAAGAAAAGGAGAGACAAAATATACACACAGTGAAAAAAAAAAAAAAAAGCTGTATGGGTACACATTGGAAGGAGAATGGAACGACACATAAAATTAATATCTGACTTTGAATGAAGAGATTCAGTTTGCATGCAAATAGATAATTAAACAAAAAAATTTGTTCAGACCCCACGATAAATTCCAAATAAGACTTGCGAAGAACATTATTTCCCACAATTCCTTTTTTTTTTTTTTCTTCCAAAAATATGTAAATTTATATGACATGGACATTTAAATGTGCCAAAAATTCACCAAAATACAGTGTAATACTAATTGAAAAGTGGAATTATTTATTCATAAGATTCAACAGGTCCAAGTAGTCTTCAGAATTTAGAAAATGAGATATCTGATGAGGTTTTTACATGCCACTACTACTACACATTAAATTCACATGCAGCTCATGTATTTTAGGAATGTGCATTTCATGCTAACGAGGTGACTGTGGATCAAATTTTCTTGTTCATTTTATTGTTGTTTTTTTTTTCAAATACATAATACATGTATGTTCATGGTTTTAAGGCAGACATATCAATGCTTGAAATAGAAATTTTTTCAGGGGATGGGTAGAGGGAGAGGGTTTGTTTGCCAAGGATTTTTGGGGGAATTGGATGCACTTTTTGGTTGACCTTTAAATTGTAATTACATGTATTTTATTGCAGTTGTTTTCATTCAAAAGAACCATGTTTGCAATGCATTTTTGAGAATTTACCATGCAGAATCAATCATAGGTGAAAGAAATTAGTTTCATCAATATATTTCTGTGGAGATAAGTACTGGTACTTGTACATTATAATATATTCAGGAATTTGTAGTAAGCTGGGACCCTATCCAGAAACCTGTTGTGTTTGTGTCACAGAATGCTCACATACATGTGCATACATTTTATTTTGATGAAAATCAGAGACCTGAAGTATAGTAATAAATTGCACTTGCAATTTAAAAATTGATATTGAGTGAATTTTTTCTCGCCCTTACAAATGTTTGTTTGGATCTAATTAATTTGAACCAATTAGTTTGTTTTTTTTGACAAGTAAAGTTGGGTCAAACTTCAGCCATATGGATAATAGATAAAGGATCACTGATTGCTTGTGGAAATTTCTCCCTTAATTATGACATATGTACACAAAAGACCATGAAAAACAGGTGACATCTCATAGGTCACTGCATTCTATTACATGTGTAATTTTAATCACAAAAAGAAAGAACCAAAAGGTTAGCATGTGAACTGTCTTTCCATTTAATGATTCTCAGCCGGTTTACAACTGTACAGAAATGTACACATATGTAAATGTATTCATACTTACATGAACATTAACAAGTGTTGATTTCAAGATCAAAGATTAAAATACATGGACAAAATGTAACAATCATTACACACATACTGTTTTCAATTTACTTCCATATGAATACCATTCATTCAATGTTTTATGTAGGCACTGTACTCATATCAAGCATACTCATGTAATTAAAAATACACCTAAAATTCAATGCCCTCTGTCTCTCATGAAACACTCTTAGATGAAAAGTACATCGCAGCCAACATGTGGCTTGCTTTCAAATTACTTACACCTCTGCAATATAGGTTAGCAAGAAATAAGAAAGAGAAAGGCAAAAAAAAAAAGGGTGGGAGGAGTAGAGAAGACACAGCCCAACATCCTGATGAGAGAAAATTTGGAAGCAACACTTCAACTATGGGTTTAGAATTACTGACCTCTGCAGTCCATCATATTCTAAAAATGACGACGTTTTGTGGAGTAACACTGAAGTGGATAAATGAATCACATAAAGGAGCAAAATATCAACCCACAACCCTACAATTACAAACCTTAGAAACAAAAATTTCTACATGATTTTTAAAAAAAAGATAAAAAACAAAATTGTATCAAATATTTCCTTGCCGTATGCATTATAAAAATAAAGGAAGTTGTAGAATAACAAGACTGAAGTCCACAAAAACATTTTTGTTTTTCTGAGGTTTACTTTTTTTTTTTAATTTGTGTTAAAATTAGAATTTTGATTACTACCAACAATCCAATCCTTAAAATGAAGAATTTTTCAGTGTTAAATAAAGTGCATTCCATCTAATTCAGTACCACACAGCATCTAGAGATTGCTTGATATTGTCCCTGTTTTCCCTTCTCTGTTTTGTTACTAAAGCTGCCTCACCGCTCTTCCTCACTCGCCTTGCTTGCTGAGCTTGCTGTTTTTTCTTTGCCTGACTGCGAATTCGATGACGAGCCACTTCGGACGAAATGCTTGAGCATGCAACACTGGGCGTGTAGTAAGATCCTTGAGCTAATGCCTGAGCTTGATGCTCATTGATATGTCTGTGACTTTCTTCATTTCTAAATGGTCTGAAATCACGATTGGCTCTGCTCAAATCTTCTAATGTGTCATTTACCTCTGTTTGTTCAGGTAGCCCTGGTTTTTCAAGCACACAAGCATCAGGTTCTTGTTTTGCTCCTTCTTGTGTATTGGCTTTTTCACTGTTTTCAGCAGAAATGGTTGGCATTGGAGAAGATTCACAATGTATTGAAGGCACCCTGTCTGTGCTGTGGGTTGCTGAAGGTTCTGCCGAATCACAAAAGTTCAATTCTGCCAACTCTGCCTCCACTGCACCTTCTCCTGAATCTGACTGAGCCAACCACTTCAAGATTCTTGGATCTCTGCCGGGTGGGGGTCTGTCCTGCTCATCGTCTTCTTCATCACCTAGTGTTCCAGTTTCACTGTTTGCCGCCTCTTCACTTCTCTGAGCTTTTGCTCCTTCAAGATCTTCATCTGGGCTGACATATTCCTCCTCAGAGTCAGACTGATCTGCAGCAGGAACTTCATGCTTTTTATGTTCAGAGATCTGAGAGATGCCCCAATCATCCAATGCCTGTGAAATAAGAGCACAAATTACGTAAGGGACTTGTTAAATGATGACAATCTGACGAAAACATACAACACGTATGACTGATGTAAGAAACAGGGATGTCAAACTGTTGTTACAAAAAAGTCAGAAAATTTTATCCCCCTATTTTATCCTCGGTTACGTAAGACACTTTTTAAATAAAAAATCTAGGGTTTTCATGCTAGAAGTTTATAAGTTTTCACAAAACCCTGGGATGGAACTATAAAATTATACAACTAGTGGAAATTCCAAGAACTAAACTTAAAAGTGTTGTCATCATAATTATCAAGCGTAACTGGAAAAGATCTATTTCTAAATCTAGATCATAAACAGCTGGCCTCTTAGGCTAGTTTCTCTAAGATCATGGGCACATTATCAGTCTTGTCAGTACTCTGTGCTGATTCTCCAACAACAACCTTCATGTGACCACTCGGCATGTTGTCGGGTGTGAGGAATTATGCGCTGCAAACTTTAATCTCGCTTTTCAAACAACTGCCGACTAATTAATCGTCCGCGGTAAAAGGATAATTCTTTTGTAATTTTAGTTTCACTGTCATCGTGGGGAATTCGTAGCACAAATTATTATAAAACTGCGATAGTCTTATGGATTCAGTAGGCCTACAGTTGGCTGGGCAAAAGCTGGAAAGTTGGCAGTGACCAAAAAGTCAGAATTCCAACTAAAGTCAGAAGTTTGATATCCCTGAAGAAAAAAAAAATTCATTGAAAGATATAATAAACGACTCTTTGAGAAACAACCTTCCATTAAATTAACGAAACCAGACGATACATTCATTCACTGATGTATTAAGTGCATTCAATTTCACTATCACCAGACTTGGCATCTACATGTGGATCTATGCACTATGTACTTTGATCTCAATCTTCAAACAGCTTCCGAACAACAGTGACTATCGTCCGAGGTATGAGGTTAACTTTTTCGTACTCCCGGTTTCACTGTCATTGTGCGAAATTTGTATCACAAATTATTATAAAACCACAACTGTCTCGTGGACTCAGTAAAAGTCAGCAGTTGATCAGCCAAAAGCAGGGAAGTCGGCAGCGACCAAAAAGTCGGAAATCCGACTAAAGTTGGAAGTTTGACATCCCTGGTATTAACCATGTTAAGAGTGTATATGAAAGATTATGACTGAAAGATATCAAATGGTAAAGTCCTCACCTGATTGAATGCATCTGCTAGATCTTTAGTGAAACCACTGGCAGCGACTTCCACATCCAATGTGTCCACTCTCCTGATTTTACATGAAAAAACACAATTCTTATTTCAGGGTCATTGTGATAGATGCAACTGTATAGGTCTCAATCATGCTAATAAATGCAAGTTTTCTTAACTCAACATTGTCTTAGAAAATAAAACAAAAGAAAAAAAAAAAAACTTTTACAGAGAGCGTGAAGACTGTCCAATGACAAAAACAACTTGGAAAAGTAGAGTGCATCTGTATGGGCCCAGGCAAAAAAGCAGCTAAACTTCAAAATTTTAAAAACTGAACTAAATGTTGTGTGAAAACAGAATCATTTCTGAGCATTTTGTTTCTTTATTTCATGAATTTCTGACAACCGGAAGCTGAGAAATAGCAGTTCTTGTACCGTGGGGGTAAAAAATGCAAATCAGAGAAATCCATCTTTAAAGTTGAGGAAAGAAAAGAAGTGTGTTTTGGTCCCCTCTTATGTAAATTAAGCAGACAAGACCCGTGGACCTAAATGATGCTGTAAGTCATCTGGTAGCCCCGGCCACTATCTTTTGTCCGCGTTGGTGATGAGTAAAATTTGAAAGCTAAATTAACATTAGCATCAGACCAGACTTGAAAGATCCCTGGAATGGATCTAGATTTACATCTCAAATCATAATTTTACATCACAGTCGGCAACATGTGCCCTGTAGGTGAAAACATAAACGAGGGCGTGGTGGGACACCGTAGTTATTCAAAGATTTGGGTTCAGGTGGAAACAATATAAGATAGCAGCCCAAGCGATGATCAGGTCGTGAATGATGGATGGCTGTGAATGAGCTTGTGGACGGGACTGGCAGGTTATAACAAATAACACTAAATGTCCGGAATGCATCATGTACTGTTGGCCTACAGATACAGGCCTTGACAACAGTGGCAGGCAGGATTACAGTACTCAGGGATGTCAATCTGTTTACATGAAAAGGTAGGAAGAGTAGTAGCAACACATAAAACTGAAGTACGTTAATGGTAAATTATACCCGATTTGGGGCCAAAAGAGAAATTACTGACTGCCAAAAAGTCGGAAATCCTTCAGAAGTAGGAAATTTGACATCCTTGAGTACTGGTCATAGCAACACCATTACCACAACAAGAAAGTTTTGGTTGACTGACTTAAGCAAACAGAAATAAGCGTAGATTGGGAAAATATCATGCATCTGGTAATGTTTACAAAACCTTTTTAAAAAATATGTTAAAGGCTCATTTTTTAACTTTTTTCAGTGTCAGTACATGCTAAACATCTTTAGGAAATCCATTATGGTGAAAACCGAAAATCAGTATGTAGGTCCAAAACTGACTTTGAGAGCATCTAGCTCCACTCGAATGCCTGCGACTTGAGCTGGGTTTTCACTTGGACCCAAACATTAAATAAATGTACATGAGGTAACTGTTTGCATGAATATCATCCATTTTGTCAACTGCATAACCTGATATACGTGTGTATAAGTGTGTATAACTGATTATAGCTGCGCATTTGCTTCTTCACTCTCACATTCACTAATAGCACTTTTTTTTTTGCCTTGAAGCAACAAACTGCATTAAGAATGATGCACAGAAAACTTTTCAGAAATCATACATTTACACTTTTTCAAACAGTCTTCTAAAAAAAAAAAAAAAAGTAGCGCAATAAGTTTGTGTCATTATATTTGTTAATTTGCCAATCTGATAATCTAACCAAAGACCAGGCTTGTCTGAAAATATAGCAGTAACCGTCACAAAACCATACCTACAGGGTTTTGTAAGCCAGATAATTTACATCATGAGTTGCATCCATGAATCTTTGCCCATTAACAGTAAAATAGAATGGAGGAGGTTAAGGTTTTTCAATCCAGCCTTATATAAAACAAGTTGGGATAATTATGTAATACAAATCACTGGGCAGTCAAGTGTCCCTCAATCTGTGGTGCTGACAAATTTAATTCAGATTCTAGTTACAGTTGAAAGGTAAGCAGGTCTGCCTTATAAATCTTTGTACTTACTGCAGGTCAAGAAATGTTGGGTACAATTCACTCTCATAGTTGAAACGCTTTGCAAAGAAATCTCTTATGCAGTCTACATCTCTTGCAAAGTACCTGACAGAAATGTAAATACACACACACAAAAATACAGATTAGAAGAGCTGTGGTAATATCCAGGTTTATAATTAAAGTAATCTAATCAGCTAGAAAATCTAAAACTTTCAAATCTTTGTCAAATTATTAATTATTAAGTGTTAGAATAGTAAAATGATGTTTCTGGAAACACATAAAACACTTGGGGTGTCTATTGAAACAAGGTTAATAACAATAAAACAGGTGCTACTGAGGCCATTCCACACTCATTTTCGTAGAAATTCATTTCTTTGATTGTATTTACTGCACTAGAAAGCCATACTAACATAGGAGCATCGGGATGGGAAGTAGAGACCATCTGGGGGAAATCAATCATTGTGACACGATCTTTTGAGTCGAGCATCAAGTTGAATTCGTTGAAATCTCCATGGATGAGTCCATGATTGCCCAGTTTCACTATAATTTCCATGCACTCATTGTAAGTGGTGGCAGGATCTCCAAGTTCATGTACTTGACACCTGAATTCAAACAGAAAACATAAATAAGAGTCAACAAACCTTCCACAATAGAACTCCTAACATAAATAAACTAATTGATAAAGCAGATCTAGTAGATACATGAAGCACAAAAATAATACACTGCCAGAATCCCACAAATAATATCACTGAAAAAAGATTTTTTTCACAATCATCAAGTTAAACCAAAAGCTATTTGGATTTTATTTCTGCTGACAAACAAATCACATTTGCAATGGGCATAAAACTGAACCAGTGGTGGACGTTTCTCCATGTAAAACTTCGCTCCTTTGCAAAATCATCATGTTCTTGGAACAGAGTTTTGAGATCCTATGGTATTCTCTGGCTACGCTAAAAAAAAAAAAAAAATGAATAAAAAAGCTGAATAGACTTTCAAGATTTCAATAAAGTTCTCAAAATTGTCCCTGCTGGACTCAGAGTCAAAAGTTCTAGGTTTGAATCCTGACAGGTGTGACATTTTGCCCTTGGCAAAGATAATTCACACACATATTGTGAGTCAATCCAGTATAAAATAGCTATTGACAGATTTTTTATTGTTAAGGGTTTGAGTGCCTAACAGACAGCTGCCTTGTATGCTTCCCAAGACATTGAGAACAGTAGTGAGAGTCTTGACTGAGTCTGTCAAGATAATAATAGATAATCAAGTGCTTAGATCACATCCTATTCATCACCATATAATGAATGTTCTCCACGATTTCTATAAAATACGGAAACTTGAGCTCTATCATTTATGATAGGAAAATATCAGAAAAAAGAAAACACACACACAAACATATACAGGCGGAGGAAGGAGGGCAGAGTACACACAATGACTGGGAAAATTTTTCAAGCAATGTGGTAAAAACCAATTCTTTTATTCTCCCTTTATCTTGTGACTCTTTTTACTCTGATGGTTGAAAAAGATGTAAATTAAATCCACACTGTAACAAACAAGTTGAAGAAGATGTAAATTAAATCCACACTGTAATGAACAAATAAATAAAAATCTTACATTGGATGCCCACATAACAATTCCATGACCACAGCATGACGATTCACTTCCACTGGTTTAGGCACAGGAAACTGCTTCTCATACAATGCCTGAAAGACATAAAAAGATGGCTATACATATCTAGAGTAAAAGATTATGGTCCTAATGTTTACTAAATGAAATCACTGAGGTCACGAGTCATCCTGGGTTATCTGAATCTCATGTAAAACACCGTACATGTGGTCTGATAATGTGAATAATATTTACTGACAAAGCATGTAAATTGGGAACAAGATTCTTTCTAAGACATACGACAAAAAAAATTAAGAAATGTCTATATTTCTGACACTTGCTTCTGAGTGCCTGTAAAATTTTTGTCTTTTCCAAACTTAACTATTCATTCATAACAAATCAAACACTCTGTCTGGGTACAGAAACACTCAAACATATGATTAATAAACTGACAATAAAGTATGACCAAGTTAACTCTAGAATAAATAGACTATGACAAATAAACAGTAATTGGAGTGAAAATAAGGAAACACACGATGTCACAAAACCCATGAAATTTTGACTTTTAGTTCAGGCTGTGGTTGCGTGCTGCAAAATCATTAATCGTCCTCCCTGCCCACCTGTCATGGCCTCAACAGGCGGAACACCAGCGGTGGGGGCAAAGTCTTTATCCCTATCTATTTATCCATAGTCTTGACAAGAACATAAAAAACAATGACAACCATTATTTATACAGTAACAAACATACCTTCATATAAGCATATTCTTTAGCTGCTGCAAGTCTCCCCAAATACAGCCAGGACGCAGACTTCCTGTATTTCATATAATCACGCTTGTTTTTGATTTGTCTAAAACAAGTTCGTCCTAGTCTGAAAAAGCAAAATTGATACATGATGTATTTCAAACATTCTGTATATTTCAAACATTCTGTATATTATATGTGCAGCAATGCCAAATGGAGATTGAAAAAAAAAAAAAAAAGAGGCTTTGAACAGCAAGAATAACTATAATTCCACAATGAAATACAATAAATCATGTCACTCATCAAAGATGAAAACTGGAAATATGAGTCAAAAGCAGTGAGGACTAGGGAATTGGTACTACTACTGTGACAGAACTTTACCCAAACGTGCAAGAATTATGGTTATGAGTATGCAGATTAAAAAGTATTTGTGAGTAAGTGAGTTCAGTTCTGTTCTGTGAATGAGTACTACAGCAATAAATAACCAGACTAACCTGTGAAGTTTTAGAGCATACTGATGCTCCTCCTCATCTGCAACGATGTACACATCTGAAAATTGTCCATAAACAAATTTAAGTAATTTTTACACTTTCAGTGCGAACAATATGGTCGAAGTTTGAACATAAATTCTTATGGCTTGCTCAAATTCAATACTAATTCATCTTAGGATTGTTACAACATTAAAAATACTATTGACGTGTGATATTTAATCTATGATGTACTTAGTGGTAGGTCTTGTATGACAACTGCATTTTCTGAAAGAAAATATGTCATAAATTTGTAAACATATTTTTTTCACTGACAGGTACAAATCTGCAATGAATAAAGTTTTTATAAAATAACTACATGAATATGCTGTCACTGCTTAGCGGTATCAAGCAAAACTGAATGGCTTGACCTAATTAAACTGCTGCCCACAGTAAGCACAAAGTAGTGAGATTTTTCTCTTTCAGAATAACTACAAAACCATACCTGATTCCTTTCCGACACCAATCTGGTTCCCGACAGAAGCAATGACATTTTTCTCTGTTAAAACTTTCAGCGCCAGATAGTCGTAGCCTGCATTTGTGAGGCGGTAGCCACTGTCTGGAAAATAAGAAACACACATTTGACTTGCCAGGATGAACAGCAAATGCTGTGAAAAGTTCATAACACCTATTTTTTTCAAGTATGATTAAGATTTTTGTGGGTAGCTGCTGAACATCATGTTGCTGATACTGAAATTTGAAGAATGAAAATGGCAGTACATTTTAATAATTATAAAAAGTTTCTATTTTCATTCTCATTAGAGACAGGTTTACATCTCAGTCAAATCAGGCATTAACTCACAAGAGTCATGTCAGATTATTTTAATTAATGCTGAGAAACTTGTTTTCAGTACGCTGTATAACTTTGTGATAATAAGCTGGATTTCCTCACTCTGTGTAACTAATCTACTATATCATTTAAACTGAAGACAAAATGCAATATTCCTTAAACTTATCTCATCTCCAGAAATGACTGAGAATAAATTTAAAAAAAAAAAAAAAGGACTGCACTTACATCTTTTATTCCCTTGTTCATATGCAACAAGACCATGCTTATGAAGTTCTCTGAGCCTTTTATGACTCCCCCCAGTTGGCAGATGTGCAATTGCTGCTACCAATGCCGCCTGAACTAACTCATGATTTCTCATACCCATTTCAACCTGTGGAGAGAAGACAGAATAAGATATTTTTTAGTACTACTCTCACTAGACCTTCACTGCAGTAAAAATGAAAAAGAAAAGGGGCAGATAAGGTTGTATGCCTATTGTATAAAGATTTTTGATGATCATCTGCAGAAACAACATGCTTGAGACGTCATGCTGATCAGAAAGGTAGCAACTGTGGCCGGATGCAACTATGATCAATTATGATGTAAATGAAATCATTTGTTCTAATTTTATCAATTGTCAGTCATATCTCACAAGCAAACATAATTTGGGTCATATTGATGTTTGCTTTGAGTATAAAGCCTGAACCCTTTCATGTAGAATTTTTTCTTTTGCTTACTTTACTGCATACAAGCCCCCTTCGTGCACGCTTGCTCATGGAGTCTGTGATATCATGAATAAAGATGAAATTAAATATCAAATCCTTGAGTGATGATACAGGGAAAGTATCTTTTAACTCACGAAGGACTGGGTTCAATTTCAACATGATCCCCCCCCAAGACTGGCCTATTTTGGCCATTTTCAAAAAAATCACAGAAACTTTTACAATAAAGCTACAGACTTGGCAAGTTAAAAGATCAGCCCTTGTTGCTTATGATGCATTTACTTTCAGCTTCATTGATCAATTACTTTTGATTTGGTGGACATTAGAAAATGGTGATTAAAAAACAAAAGATTTTTTTTTTCATTAGCTTTGCTCCATCATCACCAAAAGTAGAACTAGATCCAGACCTAGATAACCACCATCATTTACACATCATTTAACAGTTATACTATTGCAATAACAAATATGAATGATAGGTATAGTTTTCTTTTTTTTTTTTTTGTGCGGTCCCGGTTCAGAATTTCTCAATAAAGTTGAAGTTCTAAAGCATTGGAGTTCCCAAGAGCCTCTTCTGTGTAATTTAAATAAATTTTCAAAAATAACATGATAGAGAAGGCCCTGAAAAATGACCCACTAAATTACCATACTCATGTTGAAATCTGGTCCCAACCAATGACCATCTTCTCATTTTGCCCTGGATCTAACCCCATTCACGCCAAGGCTAAGTAGATCAACATAACGGCTCATTTGGACTGCAAAACACTGTGTTAGAATCTATGAATGGTACATCTCCCATACCTGACAACATTGCTAAAATCAAATTCTGTAGTTTGGGCCAAAATACTGACAAAAAATCTGTAGGTGAGGTAAAAAATCTATAGGTCACATATTTTAACGCCATCCCTCAATTTAATTTTAAGCTCCCCAACGCAAAAGGACATGCATCTCTAAAAACACACAGGTCTAACATATCTTTGCTATCACAAAAAGAAGCATAATAGTCATGAGAAAATAGCCCGTCAGTGAGACCGCCTCTGTCACGAATGCTGGCAGGGATATTTGAATAGAATAGAATAGAATGACAAGCCGGTAAAATTTCACACCAAAGTTATGGCGGAATCACTGGGATTCAATCTTTTCATCCCTCTTACATAAATTAGCAGACATGACCTGTTGGCTAACAATACTAACATGATGATGCATGTTATGGGCAGACCACCGTCTTTTGTCCATGACGTACGCAAAGAGACATGTATTCGTAAAAAAGCATATCGTCAACATCCTCCCAGACTTTTGAGTGAAAGATCCTAGGATGAATCTACATTGTTTAGATCATGGTCGGCGATTAGCAGACTGAAAAGTGAAAACATAAAACGAGGGGAGGGTGGGACACCACAGTTAGATTTAGGTTACAAAGGGAACTACACGAGCGATTGTGGACCATGCAACGATCAGATCATGAATGATGGGCGCACATGAACGACCATTTAGCATGAGGGCAGGATGGGCGGGGTGAAACACATGACACTACATGTGCTAGAGGCCTTGGCAACAGCGACAGGTAGGACCACTGCCCATAGCAACGAACAGGAGAATGCAGTTTTCTTGCTGGACTGTGAGTAAAAACTTATATTCCGACGGCATTCAAAATGACAAGAAGTGTGAAATGCGGAAAAACTAGTATAAACTATCCGAATTCAACTGAATGCAGGAATTGATACATTCATGACGCGAGAAGGCCAGGTACTGAGTCAAAATGGGGGTAGGCCTAGGCATCCCTTTTAAACCGGCCAGGTAACCAGATCCTTTTGAAGGCTGGCAATAAAAATTGTGGCCCTAGAATTAAACTGTTTTAAGTGCAACAACTTTATAACATAGTTTGGACACTTTCATCCTGAGATGACTTCGGTGAGCGAAACTCAGATCACGTGACTCTTGTTGATCTCTGCATGCTTGGTGCTCACAGGTTTGGCGTTTTTTTCTTAATTTGGCTATTGTTATAAATGTCTGATATATATTTCTCATATTTGAACCGAGTGAATGTTTTCATGTCATTGGTCTCTTTAAATTAATTTTTGTCTCATTTTTGCCAAGTTATGATTTGTATGACTAAATTTTTGTTAAGGTCAACAAGCTGGTTTCTTGTTGCTGATTTTTTAATCAGTGTTTTAAATCTGGTGATGTAAACAGTCACCTTTCAATACCTACCGCCGGTGGTCGGCCTGGTATAGGGATGTCTTGGGGTAGGCAGATCTGCAAACATCGCTTAGAGCACCCTCGACGGGACCGGAGGCTTGCAACGAGTGTTATCGCCCTATACGCAAACCACAGTAACAATAGAGACTAGGCCTAGCCAGAGACATAGAGAGGTCTATGTCTCTGGCCTAGCCAAGCGCCTTGGGCCTAGCAACTGCGGGTTAATCTACAGATTTCACTTTTTTTTTTTTTTTTAAATCGAGGGGAAGGGAAAATCGGAGGTTTACAATGAAAATTCTGTATGTTGGTAGTTCAAGCAAAAAGTCGGTAGTCTACTGACTTTTTCTGTAGGGTTGGCAGGTATGATTTCCCTAATGCCCAATGTAACTGAAATTTCTACTTCATTCAATTCAATCCCTATATTTCTGCTGATGTTTGGTCTGCTTTCTCTCGCTCACACTGTGACTGACAGGGTGAAAACTGGTCCCACTAGGATATAATAAAAACAAAAATGTTCCTCCTCTTTTAACTCCCCATAGAGAGGTCTAGAACTAGAATCTAGATCTAGATCTTGTCTAGTTCATAAATCTACATTTATATCTACACTGGTTTCTGCAAGAACCCTCCTCCCACTCCCAGGAGCCCGGTCCGCCTAAGAACCCACCTCTGCTGAGAAACGGAACTTTTCCTCTGTTATTTATCCCTCTAGGAACCCACTCACAAATAAAATATCCCCCTAAGAGTCCAGTGTCGGGCTAAGACATGTGAGCACTTATGGTGTAAGTTCACATAATGTCCACTTGAGAGACACGCACAGTGCTAGATGTAGAGTAGAATGTGAAGAAGAGTGGAGAGATCAGGTAAACAAAGGAGTGGAAGTGATGGTTGGTGTATGGCTGCATAATCAGACCACAATGTGGACAAATCCCTAAGCATTTCTTTGTTTGACAACACATGGGACAACACTTGACTGGCTCTGTGGATAAGGAGGGCGAGGGCTAAGTTTAGCCTCCAGACTAATCAGTGATCAGTTGGTTTGCTACTTCGGTCAGTCTGAAAACACTTAAGTCACTCGTGCGATTCTCCGTTGGGTAGCAAAGTAATATCATGTTTTCAATAATGATACCGTAGTGTGAAAACTCACTCAACATTTAAATGCTGGGCAGTATTGATGTAATTAGGCCTACAATTATATGATGCTAAAAAAGATCAGAATTGGTACATGGGGATCTGGATCCAGATCAGATCTAGATCTAGATCTAGAGCCCAAATATAAATTATAACTCACACACAGGGAAGAAGGCTATATTTATTCACATAGATAAATTTTTAACTATCAGTAATGATCAATTAATCATAATAGTGAAGGTGGGAAGATTGAACAATTCCTGACCAACGGACCAAACATGTTGCGCGAGCAGACACACATTGCGTGAGCCAACTCACACTGTAACCCTAAGCACTCCACATGTTAGCGTCAGAGTGAACTTGCACTGGTTAGGGAGGACCGTCACCCACTTGTCTGACCTAGCCTACATGTTAGCATTAAGGTGGACTTGCGCTGGTCGAGGGTCCCAGCAGGTTAAGCCAGCGGGGTTGTTCTGTTATTACTAATATTAGGAAAGGTAGTGCCGAACCACTGGTCCGGAATTGTTCAATCTTCCTGTGAAGATAATCTGTGGTCAGAGAGATTGCGTAACTTTTCAATTCGCCTAGAAGATTAAGAACCCATCCGCCTTAAGTCTTAAGAGCCCAGTCCTTAACCGCCTTAACGTCAATAACGACCGAGTGCTTAGGTGGAGACCACTACTGTAAGTGTAATAGTTTCGCCAACATCATGAACATGGATCTAGAATCTAGAGCTATCAAAACATTGATCTAAATTAGATTTAGATCTAGATCTAGATGTAGATCTAGATCTATTTCTAAATTTAGAGTCTAGATACATCTGTCTAGATCTGCCTACAAGGGCCCACACTAGATTTAGATCTAGATCTAGAGATAGAATAAGATCTACATTTCTTTCTATGAATGCAGACTAGGCGCTAGAGAGCAAAGGTAGCCGTTTGTTCGATACTTACAGCGATCAAAACTCGAAAATCTTCCCGGCTCAGATAGCGAAGAGCGGTAACATCTAACTTTCCCATATTGATGAAAAGAACCTTGATCTCGATATATAAGATTCTAGATCTATAGTTTAAAGTTTCTGCTTGTGACTAGCGTATCTCACACACGTTTGGTCCAGGAACAAGCATTGTGTCTTCAATGCGCAATACATTTTCGGGAACTTTGTACTTTTGCACAACACATGAAACGACGCCGTGCAAAATCATTGTAAGAAGAGCAAAGAGAACTGTGTTTACTATATCTGTTATCTTTGACCTGGGCATACGGACCGCCTCCGTTAGGCATGTTTTTCTTAGGCCTGTACATAATCAACCATGGTAACAGTCATGGAAGGTAACTATGAACTTTCGCCCCAAAAAGCTAAAGAAATGAAAGAAAAAGTTAAGTTTCAACCCAACCTTTTTCATTTGACCGTTTTGTGGCATCAAGTGATTACCTTTATTTTTACAACCACCGATTTCTTCTCTTCCTCTCCCCCACTTCCCCACCCCTCCACCCAGGATTGCACCTGAATCTAGCCTAGTAAATGCCAAAGAAGCAAATGAAGAAAAAAATAATGTATATGAATAAAAGTGGTCTAGGACAAAATAAATGAAGAATGTTAGATAAGTTCAGACTTTACCTCGCTCTTCATCCATCCAACCATACACTCTCCGAAACAATGGAAATGTTTCTTATCAATTAAAGAGAGAAAAACACAAGTTAGAAAACAATAGTTTTCCTTACCGCTAAGGATTCCATGAATACATTCCCAGACCAGGAACAAACAGTATACATGTACTTTTTACATCCTGCTTTAAGCATGATGAAAGAGAGAGAGAGAAATCTCACAGTCTGGGAGACTTACTTTTTACAGCCATTTACTTGAGATAAATAGAAATTCAAGATTATCAGAAGTCAATTCATTCAGTGGGCCACACAGAGGCAAATATTTCCTACAAGTTTAGAGTCACTGATTTGTTCGATTACGAAAAAAAAAATAAATAAAAAAAGAATTTATCTCTTAGCTCACACACATTTAAATTTTGTACATAGTATTTACACATCGTCATCATCATTTTCATAATTTTTCACAAAAATCTTTAACATTTAGACAAAAAGTGCCCATTAAAGCTAATATGAGAGATTAATGTTAATACCAGTAAATAACAAGCAAAGTGCTAAAAAAATATGACAAATTTCAATGTCTTCAGAGCAACAAATTTTATAACACAGTTTTGGTTCTTCACTATTATCATTTTAAAAACTGTCAACGGGTAATTAACTCAATACACAATAATAATCAAACAAGTTAAATAATACCTAGTAAATAATAAAAAAGGAATTATATTACCACAATTGATAAACTGTTTTGAATGCCATATGACCGTAAATTCCAAGTTAGGGTAAATAATGAACTATCGGAAATGTATTCACAAGAAGACGGAACACCACATGGAGCGGTACTTTCACCCACTCTTACTACAATTTTGATAAACGATTTGGAACAAGAAATAGATAGAGAGTCAGTCAGCCTTGGCAATTTGCTGACGACTCAGCCCTGTGGGTAACAGACGGAAACAAAAAGAGAGCCCAAATTATAATGCAAAGAAATTTAGACAGAATAAGTAGATGGATTAAAAAATGGGGCTTCAAATAAACACAGCGATGATTTTGGGGCACACAGATCGACAAAGCAACAGGCTAGAATAGCGATAGAAGGTGAAACGACAAAAATGGTCAGGAGAACTAAATTTGGTGGTTATTGTTAACTTCACAATTCTTATCAATGATGCAAAATGCAATGTGGGAAGGAGATAATTTGAATGCTAATATTCACTTCTCTACATTAAAATTTAGGCACAAGGTCAAAAGTATAACCAGATTAATTAAGTTCACGAGAAATCTGCGGAGGACGGAAAGGGCAGCATTGTATGACTATAACTTTGATGCTCCGAAATACCATATCGTGCACAACAATGCAACAAGAACGAATCTAGCTGAAATAAAAGCTTACAGATATGACAAACATTTTAATCCTTCCTATTATATAATACGATTCATTCGAAAACTTTTTGACTGAGACGATGTTCTTTAAAAAAAATTTAAGACCAGGGAAAGAAGGAAGCTAAATGGATGGATGGATGGATGGATGGATGGATGGATGGATGGATGGATGGATGGGTGGATGGACGGATGGATGGATGGGCAGATGGATGGATGGATCAATGAATGGATAAATGGATGAACGGACAGATAGATGGGTCAGTGAGAGAACCTATGGACAAACCGATTGATGGATGAACTTTGGATGGATGAACTTATGGATGGATGAGCGGATGAATATGTAGAAAATTAATAAGGAAGCCAGGAAACAATAGAACGTATAAGCAGGGGGAGGGAAGAGAGGGTGGCCGGAGAGGGGGGAGTGATGAACCCATGAACTAGACCCACTTTATCTGACATTGTTACCTATCTCCCCAGAATTGCGCTTTCTGGTATTTCCAAGCAGCTGCTGCCTGAAGGCGTGGACAACGAACCCTCTGTTTCATGGTCCAAGCACCAGTTAACCGTCACTCGCCACAAGGACGATCACGATGAATATTTATCCAGTTCCCCCTATGCTGGCATGGACAGTTTCAATCCCGTTACCAATTTCAGCAATTTTTACGAGGATGACGAGGATATTGTGGACAAGGTAAGATATTAGATCTGTGTTGACGTAGTGCTTGGAGAGTAGAAGAGAATGATAATAAACAGGCTGCATGTAGATTCTAGTGCACTTTCTATCGTACAGTACAACCTCTCAGTGTTTTACGATCGACTACACTGTATTACCCCCGACAGACTCGACAGGGACACCCAAAGTCGAGTTGGACAATAGGTTTTATCCTAACGGTCTATCGGCATGATTGCGATATATTGCCTCTACTCACAGAATGAAAAGTTTGTTATTATTATCATTTTTTATTACTTGTTTGTTACTACTCACTACTGATGTTATTGTGATTAACGGTGATGATGATGATGATGACAGTGCTGAAACATTGGGCTCCCGATATTTTCATCAATTTTGTTTTAATAATTCTTCATCTTCGTTGTTTGTTTATTTTAATGTATTGAGACAGCTTTCAATTGAAAGTCTATTCAATGTCTAGAAATTCAAAACATTTCTTTAAATGGTGATGCTGAGGATGATGATACATTGATGAACTGCCCTGATATAGAACCAGATCGGTTTAAGAATTTAATGCCCACGAGTTTTTCATCAATTTCAACATGTTTTCCCTGCACATCTGGTCATTTGTTAATATCAAAGCATTTATTAAACTCCATCGTTGATGAGACTTTCAAAACGCGTATAAAATGGTGGTGATTATATGGTGCAGATGATGAAGATAGCCGATAACCTTTCTTTGAACAGGGAACGAAGCATTCAATTACTGTATTCTCTTTTCACATTAACTACCCTATTCACATTGCTTTTCTTTGTTGCTTTGGCAAAGAACCAAGCGGGCCCGAAAATTTGGCGCTCCTTTAGTTTCACCATTTTTTTTTTTTTTTAATTGATCACTCAGATTTATTGTTTTATTTATATTAATAAATTGAGTTAGTTTCCACCTGACAGTGTCTCTGTTGTACTAGGATACTGGAACAGAATGGTGACAATGATGATGATATTTTTCGATTCTATAGTCATTTTTAGATGACAGAGAGAGGGAGAGAGAGAAAGAGAGAGCAAGAGCGAGAGAGAGAGAGAGGAAGAGGGAGAGGAGAAAGAGAGAAAGAGAGACAGAGAAAGAAAGAAAAGAATCGCAAGGGAATGTTGTCTGTTGTAATTGGCAGTTAGCTAGTAATCTGTCACTTTGGATGAGATAACTTGAAACATTTTTTTTTGCTGCGACGTTTTACGTTTCCATGATCTGTCGTGTCTACCATTCAGTAACTTAGTATCCTTACCAGCAGGCTTCTTTTTAATTTTAAATTTGTATTTCCTCCACAGGATCTTGTGTTTTGGCTAACCGTGGGCATGCATCACATACCACACACCGAAGATCTGCCAGTTACTGCCTCCACAGCGACGAAGATCGGCTTCTCCTTGTCGCCGTATAACTATTTCCCAGAATGTCCGTCCATGGGTTCCCGTGACGCCATACGGATTGAGTACAAAGACGAGGACAAGCCCGAGGAGGGTGTCAATTTGATAACGTACAGTGAGAGGCAAGGGACTTGCACTATGGAGGATTCCGACTTAAAGAGTGAGCTAGAGGAAGACCCGGACATTGCTTTGAAATCAAAAAATCCAATTTTTGTGCTATCGTGATGGACTTTTCTTTTATGCTGTACTGCTAGACCCGCTCAAACGAGATATATTATATTTTATACATGCTGGAACAAATCAAAATTCCCCCAGCCCTCCTTTCCCCCCCCTTTTTTTTTCAAATGATCATTACTTTTAATTTTTCAGTATAAAGTATATACGTACGTAGATATGATTCCGGTCCCAAACTGAAACAACAGAATCTCTCTCTCCATCATTCTCCAGCTTTTTCCTATGAAAATCACAGATACATTGACAGATTACATAATATGTGGTACAATATGAAACTGGTTAGCAGTAGGTCTTAACTAACAAAGAGATGGTTATGATAAATATTTTGTAGAAATTTCTTCAAATTTAAGACATGAACTGTCAACCAGTAAGTCCCGCTATCGGTGAGATGTCTCCGACGGCATGCCATCCTAGACATTCCAGGAGTGATATTTCCTCTCTCTCTCTCTCTCTCATTCCTTGCTCCTGTCTTCTATCCCACCTTCTCTCCATTTTCTTGAGGTGTTAATGTATCTTACTGTGTTTGGCACAATATAGCCCTGATCGTGCAGAAGTGTCGTTAAACTCTAAACAAACATATGCATAGGAAACAAACAGCAGTCCAGAGAATCATGCTAAAAACTGAATAAACTGAACCATGAGGGACCTTGCCAAATTTTCAAACTCTCTTAAATTCATCTTCAGCGCAACCCCAGTAAGATAACTATTTTAATTTTAATTAATTAAGAAGTGTGCATGCTTTGCATCAATAAGGGCTACGTTCAATTATTGTTCTCAACATTATGAGTTTCTGTTGGTTACCAGACTATCAAGGCCCTAAGATTTGTACTGTCACAAAAGCCAGGAATCGTGGTTATAGTTATATACACCATTTTGGCTCTCTCACATTTCAACAGTGGGCCTTTTGTTAGCGATGTTCTGATCCAACCTGTTCGAATTTCTGATTAAATCATCAAGTTCATCTTGTACCCGTGATCAGACATGACGATACTGTCTCTGTGCTACATTAAATTAACTCCTTGATCATAAGATTATAACAGAGCAGCGTTTTAGCTGTCATCGATATGATGACATTCTTTTTTCTTTTAAAAAAAAATAGTCCTATGTGATTGCTTAACTCAGGCTTTCACAGCCCTTTGGTGTTTATTTTCTAATTTTGTTTTGCTTCAGTTCTCGCCCTTTTTTTGTTTTGTTTCAGTATTCCACCACATATTATACAGGAGTACAAGCGGAGAGGAAATATACTATTAGTCATAATGTTATAAGGCTTGTATAGGCCCTTGTGTTATCTCTTCGTGAGTTCAGTTCTCTGTTGCCCTATCTCTATTTTTCACATTTTGAGAAAATTGATGAACTGTGTTTAGCAACTGTTTTTGTACATAGGAGATATGACAAAATGATTTTCAAAATATACCTGTTTGGGCAAGTGATCGGTGAAATGACTACA
>JBCAUA010032471.1:0-12259 GCA_038406235.1 Peronia verruculata | reverse complement strand
TATGCAATGTTTTTCAACTGTGCATGTATACAATGCCAGGTTGCTCAAGGGCCGCAAATTATTGCTTGGAGGGCCGCCCGCGGGCCGCGTGTTTGAGACCCCTGTTCTAATCTTTTCCATTCGCCAGTCGACAGAAGGAAGTCGAACAAGCGATTTATTTGTTGTTTTGTTTTCACCGAGGAGCAGACGCCGAAACACTCAGCTCCCCCCCCCCCCCTTTCCCTCCCCCGACACACATATCATCTCCAATAGATTGAGGGTAAATGTTTATGACATAATATGATGTGTTCACCGTTCATACATAGCCACTGCGCAAGTGTCAAAAAGAAAATATTTATTTGATATAGATATAATGCTGTATCAACTTAATTTGATAACAATATAACGGTATTGATGATTGATACGGTTCCCTGCATCAATCTGTGCTGCTTGTATTTGTATCATTTAACATCCCTTCTGCCTCGCAAAGGGTCCTAAAAGGGATGATCAAGACGATTCCTCGGAGTTCAGGAAATGTGAATATTTTCAGCAGTAACGTTAATTACATCACTTTACTTTAGAGAGTAAGTTTGATCATGTTAGTGATGCTACTATCTATACATGTCCCTCTCTCGTTCTCCTTTACTTTCTACCTACCTACCTACCTATCGGTGTTTGCCCGTGCGAGTAAGTCACGATAGGCAGTTGTGGTTATTTTGCTTCATTACCTGTCTATAACGTACAACACTAGAACGAACAAACATTATGAAATACCATATCTACCTGTGTATTCTAACCAGGCAAAGAAGATTTAATATAATAGTATAATAGGTGTCAATATTTCCCTACCTACAGCAGTCCAGTGTCTCGGTAAATGTTTTTCTCAGTCTCTCCCTGTCACAGTATAATACCGTAGTAAAGCTGTTCTTAGGAACATCCACCTTTGGCGACAATCACATTGTACTCTACCAATTACAGCCAATTTGTCGACAAAAAGAGGACATCAGACCCATTATTTCAATGAGCAGTCTAATCTGCATATATAATAAGGCGGGATCGCAAGTACTGGACACTGGAAAATTTGCATACTTGGCCTGGTTTGCCCCTGGGGAGTCTGATCTGATTTGGTTCGTTGACCAGAACGAAGCGTCTATGGCTAGATGCACTTTCTTGTATGATTTAAGCTTATTATGTGGACCTTTAATGATGTATGTGTACAATCAGCGTGTATCATTGGACTTCTACTGAGTTATTACTTAACACTAGGACTCTGATAAAGGTAACGACACCTAATTATTATTAATCGAGAATGTAAGCATTCAGTCAATTGTGTTTACTGAGTTCGAACGGACTGTAATTAGATCAATGTGATAAATAAATGAATTCATCATTTGGATTTTCATTCTCAAAATTACATTGTGAGTAAGGCCTACAAGGTTACTTATGTGCACCTCTGTACATGACGGAAGGTGAAAACAAAAACAAAACAAAAAAAGCCCTTCCGCTCCGTTAAACCGTAACTAAATGAATTACCCAACAAAAGGAGAGAGGGAGATCGCAAAAGTAAATCACATTTTTTTTTTTTTTTGACGCAGAAGTTTGTAAGAAAAAGATGTTTTTGTCAAACTTTATGAGAATTTTGGCATTGGGTTTTGCAAGAGACAGTGAAGTCTGTGAAATAGACGGACGGACGAACGGACGAATGGAGGGTGGGATTGATAAATGGATGGATAAACGGATGGATGGGTTGATGAACGGATAGACGGATGGATAGATGGTTGGACTGATTGATGGATGAGTAGGTGAGTGGGTGGGTAGATAGATAGGTGGGTGGATATTTAGGAGGATTAATGGATGGATGATGGGTGGGTGGACCGATGGGTGGATTGATTCACCGACGCATGGATAAATGGATGGTTAGCCAAGGCAGGATGGATGAATGGATGCATGGACGGTTAACTCGACGCATTATGTAATGTCTTTCAATCTCCTTTGTGGTGGTTATCTCGGGATGTACAAGAACTGGCTGACTGACTGGCTGGTTGGCTAGTTGGATGGGATGGATCAATGGATTGATAAATGAGTGGATTGCTGGATAGATGGATGGATGGCGTATTCGACGGATCGACGCATCGATGGCTGGATTATGAACATTGCACATTATGATAACTTGAGGAAAAGAGATTATTTTATCACTATGTTCTTTATCAGCTTTTGTCTCGGGACCGATAGGGCCTACTGTCAACACATAAGCCAAACTAACAGTTCGGTATAAAGTCATTGTTTGCGCAAGATAAAAATACAGACTGATAGACAGCCGTATGGACACACACACAGGCCTACAGCCAGACTGACAAGCAGTACAGCAATCAGTTAGACAGAGAGGTAGACACAGAGGCAGAAAGACAAGCAGAACGGAACGACAGATAGACAGTCAGACAAACAGGCTGACATGCAGATAGACAGTCAGACAAACAGGCTGACATGCAGATAGATAACAGATACACTAATAGTGCCCCTTACGCCATTTGTCCTACTCCTAACATAGAACACGCGCATGCACACACCACACTGAGAACACATATACAGATTGAGAGAGAAAGAGGGGAAGAAAAAGACAAGGAAGAGAGAAAGAAGAAAAACAAGAAGGGATGGAGAGCAAAACAAAGGAAACACGGAGAGAAAGGGGGGGGAGGAGAGAAGAGAATGAGAGAGAGAGAAGGAGTGAGCGACAAGATGAAACAAGAGGTCAAACTGAGAAAGGAGGTGAGAAATATACAGATCGAATGAGAGAGAGAGAGAGAGAGATGGAGTCAGGGGAGAAACAAGAACGAGGACAAACTGAGAGAGGGAGAGAAATATACAGGGTGAAATAGAGAGAGAGAGAGAGATGGGGTGAGGGAAGAACAAGAAAGAGGTCAAACTGAGAAAGAAGGAGAGAAATATGCAGAGGGAGAGAGAGAGAGAGAGAGAGATTTGATGAGAGAAAGAAAAGTGAAACTGAGAAAAAAAAAAACGAATAGAAACGTAAAGATAGAGAAAGATATAGAGCTAGAGAGAGGAATGAGGCAAATAAGGTTGACTGTAAGAAAAAAAAAAAAGGGGAGGGGGGGAGAGAGAAATAAACACACATGACAATATACACAACGTGATAGTAAAAAAAAAAAAAATGAGTCAGGAAGCAACACGGAGGATAGAGAGAGAGAAAATAAGGTGAAGTGTGAGACAAGAGTAAAAGAATAGTGAGACAGAGCGAAAGAAATAGATATTTATAAGAGCATTGGAATCGTTTTCTCAATACAAGACACACACAGCTAGAAGAAAGTCTAACATCACAAACATGTACATTGTGTTCAGCTTTTCTGGCATTCCATAATGGGATTATGCCAGATGCGGCTCCTATACCGATACAGGGAACAATTTGAGAATGAAAACATTAATGAATGCAAGGGGCATTTCCAAGATTTCACGTGGGACACGAGTTAAACATAAATAAACATTTGGATTATTTCCCTATTCAAAGCAACATTGTAGATAGCTGTGATTCATATTTACTGCAAACATCTACAGTCATAACCCAATTTGTTAAAAGATAATTATGTTGGTAACATAACGACAATCCAAACAAAACAAAATTGATTTTTATTATACTATGCTAAAAACAAAGCCCTTCAGGTGCATTGTATCTGTGGATGGTTAATTTCTTTGATTTTTATTACTTTTATTACCTGGTTTTTATCTACTATATATAGTTGGCATGTTGGGAATACCTGTCACTTCTCTCTTGGCCTTCAGTTAAACCATACCATTTTTTTTTATATGAAATTTTCTTTAAAAAAAAAAACTTAGTTGTTCTGTCCAGATCTAAAGTATGCCCCTAAAATTTCTATTTTCAGTACCGATGAATTACAAAAACAATATTGATTTTTTTTTTTTTTTTCTGATCCATTGCTTAAGAGAGAGAGAGAGAGAGAGAGAGAGAGAGAGAGATACAAAAAGAAGTGAAACAATTTGAATTGCACTCCAAACAAACAAATACGTTTTCTTTGAGTAACGATCAGTCTAACCATCCAGAACACCAACATACAGCTAGAGGTGTTCATGCTGGTTATATTGTGTCACATGGCAGGGTTGTCTTATATTTTAACAAATTGTGGATTCTCTATTAGTTTTAATAATACAGCCATTATATGTATAATATTGCAAGTTATTGTCTATGCATGAATGGTTCAGCTTTTGGGAAGCATTTTGCCTAACAAGGCTAATAATTGTACTATATAGCACAAACTATAGAAAATTTGCAAAAGCTTACAGATTAGTATGGTAAAATTGAAAATTCAAGCTTCTAATTATCTCCACTTCCATGCATTTACTTCACAGCATTTGGCAGAAAACACAAACATGCCCTGCCTAAATCATATATATAATGTAAATCTACATTTTCATATAGACACAAGTACATTTTTACATGCAAGACACATAACCACCAATACATGTGGTACTGAATAGTGATTGCATTATTTCACAACAGGAACTTTCAACCATTTATATCTGAGATCTCTGGTTATATCTTTTACCATGCACTCACTTCACAACAGGTAAAATATGAGATATCTCATAGAAATGAATGGCAGGATCATAAAATACAACATTTTTCCCTACCTCACCCCTGCCCCCCCCCCCCTTTTTTTTCTTTTTTTCAAAAGTTTCATATGTAAAGATAGGATTATCAGAATGCAAAAAGCTTACTGATATCATTAGTTTCTCATTCTAATATTTCAACAATAACAATCAACAAAAAAGTACAGCATAACTGCATAAGAATGTTCATTCACCACATGGAACCAAAAAGGCAGGGTCATATAACATTATCCTCTACCCTACCACTGCCTTTCAGTTTATTTTTATATTTGTTTGTTTTGTCTCTATTTGTTTTCTTTTTTTTTTTTTCTTCTTCTCTTTTTCTTCTTCTTCTTCTTTTTTTTTTTGTTTGTTTCACATACAAATGTAAAGAAGAATTACCAGAATACAGGTCATAGGATGATTTGAGAAGTTTACAGATTTTCCATTCTACAATTTCAAAAGGGGTCTCTGATATTTTTCTTCTCAACATTTAATTCGCACTGAGTAACATATCAGAGATCTGATGACTGCTTTGTATGGGACAGTATTTAACATTCTGACATTTCAAAGAACATCACAAGACCACATAATGATACTCAAGAAATCTACATTTACATTTCTAAACATACAAAGTGTAAAAAAAAAAATGCTTTCACACGAATTTGCATTTCCATGTTTATATACATATATATGAGCACATTACAAAAAGATCACAATATTTCACTAAAATATGAGACACAACACAATGAACTCAGGCACTCGTCCAACTGAGACGACTGGAGAAATCAAAATTTTTTTCAACGAGCTTTTAAAGCTTTTTTTCTTTGCACAAAAGCCTTTATAAATCTATTTAAGAGTGACTTTTGAAGTTAAAGTTGTTGAAAAATACTGAGTAAAGGTTCAAATGTTATTTAGAAATATGACCTGAATGAAGAATAATGCGAGTTAGCAAAAGGAGATCAGCCATAATCTCACTAAATTCAGACACAGCAACAGGTCAGCCCCAATGTCTTTTAACTGCCAATTTCTCAACTTAGCTATTTAAGTACGACAAAGATTTTTCACCAACACAAAGGGATATGAATAAGTTTCACAGTAATACCAATAATTGTAAATGCTAACAAATTGACCAGTGTCCGATTTCATCCTGTCGCGTCTCATACATCTACAGTTCCACATTCAGACACACATCATTATCACATAGTAGAGATGGACTCTTGATTTGCTGCTCTTGAACAATGATGGTGCTCTCCAGAATGTGTGTGAGAGGATGACAAGACAGTATCACTGAGTCCCAAGATGATCTGTGTCAAGTTCATAAAACTGGATCATTGGCTCCCAGGACGATTGTCATTTGCTGTCATTGAGCAATGGTGCTGTTCTCAAGAAGATTTCTAAAAAGTTCACAGAATTGTGTCACTGGCTCCAGAGATAATCTGTAAATATAGTTTGGTTTTCTCCTTTGTGCATGTCCTGCAAAATAAAGCTAGAGAGCTGAAAGCGATACAAAACTTTCTCAGCACCAGTTCTCTGGTAAAAGAAGCAGCTGAGAAAGAAGTGCGACATGAAATCTACTTCATTGCAGCTCATTCAAATGAGTGTTTGAATAATTCTCTGTATAAATAAGTAAAGTTAAGACGGCAATATAAAAGTTATTCATATTAAAATGACCATTTTTTTTTCTCTAAAAATAAGATCCTGAGTGTCATCACCGTCGCTGCTTCAAGTTTTGAGGATATTTCTCCAAAAACAATTTCTTACCAAGGCCTCAAAAATTCTTTGAGGGGCACATTTGCTGAAAAAGCTGCACGACTACCTATTGGGGTTTGGCTGCCTATGGTTATTATAGCTAGCCCAGTTGGGTGATAAGCCATTCTGCCCAACTTATATAGAGGTTTGTTTGTCTAAATTATTAATCATTCATAGGGGCCCACACATAGAATTTTGTATTTTTGTTACATCTTTGTAAGCCTTGGTGTTAAAGTTTTTTTCTAACTCCAATATCACTTACATATAAAGTTCATGAAATTGTGTCATTAGCTCCAAAGATGATCCTCCGTTCCTATTGTTGACGCAATGCTTGTTCCTCAAGATGATTCGTATCTAATTTGGGTTTTTCTTTTGTCATTGTCCTGCAGTATCAAGTGAGAGAGCTTTAGTCTGTACAACACATACACCACTTTCTGACTGTTTGAATACCGGTAATTTTCTGTTTAAATATAAAAACCTAAAGAGACAACAAATATTATTCTCATTAAAATGACCATTCAAAAAAAAAAAAAAATCCTAAGCTCCTTTTTAGGTACTTAGTACACACAATAACAACAGCAAAAAATTAAAGTGTGAGTCAAGCTGTAAACCCACTGTGCCTTTGTTACTGTTAGTACCACCTACTCTAACGTCCCTGGCCTGTTACAGGACTGGGGGAGAGCTCATTCCATATAACCATTCCCTTTAGAGGGAACTTCCTTGTTAGAACTACACCAGTTTCCTATTGGCCTAAATACTGCAGAGTTTAACATTTATATGGTGTAGATTTTCTATTAATTCTTAAATAATTGTGGACATTAGTAGGATGAACTAGCTCTACTTTAACGTTGGGAGAAAGGGGGAGCCTAATTGTGATTGTAATGCTTAGTGGACTCGTGTCACTGATCTCAATTGTTTGACAATTGCAGATTCGTCTTCATGCATTTCCAGTGTAGCATGCGCCAGGGCATGTAAAAACTGTAAAAAACCATGCTCAGACATGTCTTAGTTACAATGTTAATCTACATAATTCCCTCTTCCAAGCGCTCTACGGTTGGGCCTGCAGCAGTCTCAAAACAGCCATGGTAGAGGGTTGAATATATAGATTTTTGTTTTTATTTTAGAGTTTATTTCTTTCTATATATTTGAAAAAAATAATGTTAGTGTTTTGGTTGTACATGAAGTATCCTCTGCAGATTTTGATTGGTACCTTTATTTTACCACAGTCTCTAACACAAAATATAAGGTAACAGTAATAAAACTAACAATACTTACATTTCCCTGTTTTGTATTTTAGTTTTTCCTTTTCTTTCTGATGCAGGGAACTGTGCGGCATCTGTGTTGAAAGGAATCATTGCCTATGACACCTTTACTGCGCTGTCGAGAACTATTTCTACAAGCAATGCCTGATGTAATATATCATTCCACAGTTTTCTGTAACAAGTGTCTGTGCTCAATATATTACCAATCCTCTTAGTCTTATTTTGAGATGGCCAGCTTCCCAATCAGTATGGTTTGATTTACCTGTAAAAAAGCCTTTTTATCTCACCTGTGACAGGCTCAGTTATGCCTAATAAAATCGGCTCTTGACAGTGGTAACCAAATTCCTGTGAAAGCTGCTACAATGTATATGCTTTGTCTCTTCCCATATGACTTTATTTTACACATTACAAAGAAATGGTCCAAGTAATAAGCTTCTGTACAATTATCATACAACTGAGAATCCTTGATCCCATTTTATGTAACAAGAGATTAGTTGGATAGATGTTATGTTTTCATTGAAGCATGTGTCGTCTTGTTCCCCTCACACAATTAAATGATATTTTCTAAGTGTTTACTATCTAAATCTACATTAAATTTTCTCTTTCATAGTTGGTGACACAAAAATCTTTCATGCTGTCCCTATAGCACATATCTATACTTCTTAATTTCATACTTTCTGGTGGGCTCTCTTGTGATTCCGCTGGAAATCTCCAAACTGCGTTGATGATGACACTAGTTCAGTTGAACTCGGGGAGAGCGCCCATACTTTTGGGTGAATTTCTGGAAAGATAAAACTCAATTCCCAATGTTAATCTCGCTCACATTATGTAACATATTACATTTGATGCAGCTTTCCAGGAGCACACATAAACATAAAACAAAAAATTCAATCATTTAACAGGAGTCGACATTGCTTGGAAATGATAGGCAGGACTACAATATTTATTTATTTTATTCAAAAAAAGACAGCATTATTATGGATACAAATCTACATTGCCAATTCAATATAGGCATATATGGTAGATGATAGGTGGACCCCAGGCGACGCACTGTTCATTCGTAGGGAAGATTTCTTTACCTTCTCGGATGTTGTAGAGACCTAGAACAACCCCTCTGGCTCAACCTGCTGGGACCCTCGATTAGCGCAAGTCCACCCGAACACTAACATGTAGGTCCGACGAGCGGGAAGATGGGTGGGGTGATGGTCCACCTTAACACTAACATGTAGGTCCGACGAGCTAAATATAGATGGTTTGCATTGATCATTGATGATGAATAATTACAAATGATATATATATATACCCGCGGTCCACCTATCCACTTCCGGCAAATATACACATACATACATAAATAAAATACAACATTTACAAAAAGATAACACACATATACATGAATGTCTATATTTCCATATCTACTTGTTCACAGACATTTCACAATAATTAATATCTAAAACACTCACACAATAAAGAATGATTCCATCACTTAGCATTAAAGCATGGATATTCACATTATATCTGCTTTCTATTTCCACATAAACAGATAAGCAAAGAATAGGTCACTTCACACAAAAAATGACACACTGATTATATTAATATTTCATTTCCACACATACAAACAAATACATTTACACATACACCAAAAATATCATTTCAGTAGGTTTTCTCATAATCTACATTTCCATTTTTAAACATACAAACACACAAATAACCAACTCAAAAAATAAAATATTTCTTCATTAACAAGAGCTGACATAGCTTTGCTTATTATCCACAGTTCATTTCTACACATTACAAACACGCTTATATACAAAAATCAATCTTTTAACGGGAGCAGACAGCTTTGCTCATTGTCTAAATTTTGATGTCTTCACACATACAAAGAAACCAATCCACAAAAACAAAAACAAAAAAAGTTCTTCGTTCAACAGGAGCCAACACAGCTTTGCTCAAATTCTACAACAAAAGAAGTGGCTTAAGTTGGTTCTTCCAATAACCAGAACTTTACAGGGAACTGAAAGATAAGACCACTACATAAGACATCATCCCCCCCCTACCCCACCCCTGCCTTTCAGGTTTTTTTTTTTTTAAATGGAGGGCTCCACTTAAGTTTATTTCCATTCATTTACTTGACATTGATAATATTATCTATTTCATAAAACTGCAAGAAAACCCGCAATAGGCTTACGGACTCAAAAACTGCTAAATGGATCCATCGGAAATTTGACATACACTATTGCTGCACATGTATCTGTATGTACATAAACCAAAAATGTGTTTTATTTTCCAAATTATTCTAAAAATATAATAATAATTGAATAATAAACTTTTAGGCTGTTTGAATGCTGAAAGAATAGAGGAAGTGAAGGCATAGTGTGTCGAATTGCAGCCTGCGCATAGTACTCTCAGGTTGACTTCTACTCATGTCAGTCCTTGATGGGGAGTCATGATTTAAAAGACAGAGAGAGAGAGATGGGGGGGGGGGGGTTACATTCAGTAGTTTTTGACTCCATAAGCCTTGTATGGGTTTTGTTGCAGATGTACACTATAGTGTTTAAAGTTTAACTAGTGATACTGTTGTAACTTTTTGCTTCTTTCATGCACTTTGCTTCAGCATCCAGCACTCTTAATTTACAGTTTTGCCCACAGCCCTTTCTGTTCCCTTCTTTCAATAGGCAATATTTATAGTTGTTTTTCTAATGATCTGTCATTTGTAAACGAACAAAATTCTTGATTTAATAACCCCGTTCACAGAGCGGGTTTTTGTACTAGAATTTTAATATATATGGGACATCACTAGGAACAAAAGGCTGGACCACAACATTTACATTGTTTCACAAAGATACAAATCAGCATTGCTATTTCCATATAGGCATGTACATAAACATACACAAATAAAATATAGCAGAATATCACATTTACTAAAGCATAACACAGATATGCATATATGTCTATAGTTCCATATCTACTTGCTCACATACACATTTCACAATAAATATCTAAATACACACATACAAGAAAACCTGATTACATCATTTAGTAATTGATAGCACAGGCATTCACTTACAAAAATTTGCTTTCTGTTTCCATATAAACACTTCACAAAAATGACATAATCATGGCCTATGTAACAACAATTCCATTTTGACACATAAACAAATACACACACAAAATAAAATATTGCAGAATACATTTCCAAAAACATAACACAGATATGCATATACTTTATATCCCAAAGTTCCATATCTACATGCTCACACACACATTTCACAATAAATATCTAAATACTGTTACACATAAGAAAAAAATTATTACATCAGCTTTGCTCATGATCTACATTTTAATTTCTACACACATACAAACATGCATACATATATACACACAAACAAAATGTTCCAGCATTTAACAAGAGGTGACATAGCTTTGATTATAATCTACACACAAACACACAAAAAATATTTATTATTTAATAAGGGGTGACAATAGTCTTGCTCACAATCAACATTTCCATTTCTACACACATATACATATAATGAAGTATGTCAACATCTAACAGGAGCAATATCAACAAAAGGAAGGATTAACCGGTTTATAAGTTGGTTGGTTTTGTTGAATGATTAAACAAATTGGATAGTTCCTCCAGCCGCACCGTGCAAACAGTTACACCCAAGAAATCTGCATGAAAGTCATAAAAAAATCTACATCTACAAAAATCAAAATATGATTACATAGTTTCACAGTGACAGAATCATTACGGACATAAATAAATATTGCCATTTCCATAAACACATACAGACATAGTTAACATTTCTAAAATGACAATACAGGTATTCATACATATCATTATATTTCCATTTCAACAATAACAAACAACAAAATTTCATTTCATATTTGACATAAACATCTAAACACACACACACACACACAGACCACAAACACATACAAGAAAAAGTGATCACATCATTTAGCAATTGATAGCATAGACATGCACATATAAGTATTTGCTTTCCATCCCAGACAGACACTTTACAAAAAAATGTTACAGGTATGCCTATATACATGTAATAACAATTCCATTTCTACATGCACAAACAAAGACACACAAAAATATGCAGCATTTAAACTAGCTTCGCTAAATAATCTGTATTTCAGTTTGTTGTTGTCGTCCTCGGCATCCATGTGGCTCGAAAGATGGTGGTGTAGAGTTGGGATTGGAGATGGCATCTTCTAGAGTGGCTGCAGAGCTCAACCCTGGAGTGATAGGCTCGCGAACAGTTGTTGCAAATGATGGAGATTGACACTGCCACAGAGGTTATACATACAATACATACGTACAAAACACATATCGCTGGCTTGGGGCAACACTGCGGCAAACTCCATTTCACCGAAATTCGTTTTTTTTTAGCTAATATCGATACCAATTTACTTGCGCATATTGTGTCAAAATATGAACTCTCTATGTTTATTAGTATCGAAGTTGCAAAAGTGCGACTCCATAATTTTGCTTTCAAAGTCGGAACAAAAGATCTACACAGGCTCTTGACGTTTTGTTGCGGAGATTTAGAATTAGTTAAACGCGTCACAGGCACATGTCGCAGTGTTGCTCCAAGATTTCTTTTTCTTTGACAATACGTTTACTTTAGAGACGG